>JANIJG010003323.1:56836-86673 GCA_024611175.1 Megaceryle torquata
GGAAACAAAAAAACACAAAAACACACACACAAAAAAGATATTATAGTTAAAATAAGACAAAGTCAATAAAAATCAACATAATAATAGGCTATTCTAGTGTCTGTCTTGTTGCAATATTTCTGACCTCTATGTAAAAAGGGAGAAATATTACCACTAATATTATTTTGTGGTTAACATGCTCAAATGATTTTTGTATTCATCTTCACATTCCTGTGATCAAGCTATCACTGCGCCCATGCTTCTAATGACTTCACATTCAGTTTACACACAGCTGAATACTGGACGATAAAAGCCCATCAGAATGAAAACATGCATCAGCATTTCATGGGACCCAGCAGTGATTTCTTTATAGCAATGATTTGCCAGAATAGAGAAAAGACAACAAATACTGCTAAAATAGTTTGACACATCAAGTCTGCTGACAGAAAACAATAATCGGAATTAAAATACAGTAAATGTATAATTACTTTTAAGCATACATCTATCAAAGTCTTTGTGCTGCTTATGGTTTTGGGCAATGGTTTAAATCACAGGGTAAAGGTATTGGCAGCATACGTGTATCCAATGAATGAGGCACAGAGGTGTGTTAACAGACACTACAGACTCACTTTACCAGCAATTTGCAGGCAAGTCTTCACCTGGAATCAGCGAGGAGCTTTGCCTAAGCCCTGATGGTATTTTAAAAGCCATAATCACACTTCCCAAAATTCCTTTGTTATTAGAAGAGGCTCCCAGGGTAATTAATGTATGCCTGTACACAATGGCCCTCAACAGAGCAGAAGAAATAAAGCAAATAATGTATTGACCCATTTCTCATGAGTTTTAGTACCTCACAACAAGTATTCCATGAGAGGGAAACTAGATTTTCCTAGATGACAGGAAAAACCAATAATCCTAAATTGTCTTTGCTACCTTTGCTTTTGTAAAGCCTCAACATCTGAGGAAAGATCAAACAGGATGAAGTAACGTGATCAGGAAGCATCATGTGCTATTTCCCACACTTCACATCACTAGCAGAAACATTATAGGCAACAAAAATGCCATTCAATAGGTCACAGAGGCCATGCGACTACATTTGCAAGAAGATACTTAAGCAGGTCATCTGTAGCCCTACTTCTAGTCTTCAGTCTGCACGTGAAAAGCAGGGAACCAATTTGCACGCACCATTGCAACCAAGGGAGACTGCAACTAGGAGGACACTGAACATAAAACTCAGTCTCATAAGACTTTCTGGATCCTGTTTTTCACTCAGGTCTGAAATCTTTACCATTCACCACAAGATGAATCTGGAAGTACTACATTCAAAGCAAGATTTTGCCTGTGTAATATCTGAGCTCATTGGAAGGAAAGCACTCTGATGTCATGGACTGAGGCACTGAAATAATTTTTTTGTTGTGCTTTGCCAGCCTTGTATTTTTCCAGCAGCAAAAATTAAAAGAACAGTTGGAAGCAATTCTCTAAAACACAGTTATTCCAATTATTCTGATAAACACAGTATATACACACTCTGGAATATAAGCTTGCTATTACTATCAGCTTCATGAAGAGATGCCCAATTTTGGCTCCAGCTGCAAGCTCACAGTAATCAAGTTACCATTCAGAATAATGCTGCTTTTTTCTTCCATTTTCAGGGCAATTTTTTTAGGTTGTTTAAACAATTGTCCAATCTACTTGCAGCCCATATAGCAAGTGACTGTTAAAAAGCAAAACCAACTACAAACAAAACTGGAACACGTGTTTAAGCTCTGCTTAGAATTATTAAAGGAATTAAGCTCTCAAGTGCACAGAAGACCTGAGTAAAGATTACATTTAGCTTAACTCCCACTTTGTTTGATTGGTGATAAGCTCCTCTACAACTCTCCTGTCCAAGGGACAATTACTTGCAACAAGTAAATCTTAATTATGACACCTGATTTTAGATATTAGTAAGCTAATTTAATTAGATACATATTAATATCATTCCCAGATGAATTCTTGAGGGTTTTCTAGAAGGTTTAAGTTTAATCAAAGACCAGACTTAAGACACATACTCTGAATATCCACCTCAGCTGTCACAGCTCTCTGGCTTTGGTGAAGTGACTATATTAGGGAGGTGGGCTCATCTACTGTGGAGAAAGATAGGATCATGTGAGAAGCTTTTTAATGAGCCTAAGTGAGGAAGGTCTTTTCCCATGAACCACAGAACTAGATAATCTTTTAAGTGATCCACAGTTCCTCCTTCTTCTTTGACACCTCCAGTCACCTCTTTCATTGAAAAAAAACAACCAAAGTGCTGTACTCTTGAAGTACAATTTCCAGATAAAACCATGGCAGTAACAGGGTCTACTTGCTCTCACTCAGCTTTCAGGAAATCTATTTAAGTCACTATGACACCTTTAAGGCCCCAAACAAAGTAGCAATAGGGTTGAGTGGGCTATAGAATAAGTCATCTGAATAATTCTTATGCTTAAGGTGTCCAGATTCCAATTGCATTTATAAGCATTTAGGCTTCTTGTTTTGAACATGAAGCTGGTCCAGTCTGACTACCTACTTGGAGTCCAAGAATTTAATTCTATACCACAGTATTCAACACAATGTTGTAGAGAGGACAAAACCTTAATTCTCAATTGCTAATTTTTTG
This sequence comes from Megaceryle torquata, assembly GCA_024611175.1. NCBI lineage: Eukaryota > Metazoa > Chordata > Aves > Coraciiformes > Cerylidae > Megaceryle > Megaceryle torquata. The sequence goes on from JANIJG010003323.1 coordinate 59,457, forward strand.
CTTATCTTAAAAAAAATAAAATAAAAATTATATACATATATATACACACACATATACTCTCAGCATAAAACTGAAGCCTTCAAAAATTAGTTTGCTACATCTGAACTTCAAAATGAAAAATATAGGGGAAGATTTACTTCACTGCATTACATGTAAAATCTTTCTGGTTTAGCCATAAAATTCCTCCCATGCATTTTAATGTGAAGAATTAAATGCCAAAACTCTCAAGTCATGGCAGCTTACCCACATCATCTTCAAACAAACTCAAAACTGCACAAACTGTAGTTCAGTGATTGGAACTGCAGGGGTACAAAATGAAGTGTGCTACATGATGCAGTTTTGTATCACACAGCCGCCTGTTCTTTATACTGCAATAGCAGAGATTTTCCATAAACTTTAATGGGAGCAGGCTTCTGTTAAACACAAATGCTTTTACACATTATTACAAATTAAGTGAAACTTGCTGCTGCTGTAGATACCTAAAATACTACCATTTGTCTATCTTTAAAGGTCTTCCTGAACAGCAGTCTGTGCCTTTCTAGTTTCTTTCTCCATATTTCTCATACACCTCTAGCTAGAATTAAAATGCAAAAGTTTTCAAGGGCAACACACAGGCTTTTGGAGCTCCTGTCTACTTGTAAAGAAGATTTTTTCTTTGATGCTGAGGATGCCCAGTCTATTTTTAAACTGGTAGATAGTGGTGGAGGCTGAGTCTTATTTCTATAAAAGATCCGTAAGTGATTTTCTTCATCCTGAGACCCGTGACATTAAGAGCCATGACTAGCACTGTAAATTTGACAGATTTCATGTAGCATTTTTGTTCAGATTTCAACTACTGAACATAAAAAAGTGCTACCTTGCTTTTTAACTGACTAATGTAGAAACTATATGCCCTCATAAGAAAAAAAAATAATTAAAATATATTTTATGTATTCATCAACCTTAACATGTTAAAAAAGCTCCATCGACTCTACTTGTTGGGAGCACCAAATGAATTTATTCTCAATATTTTAGTAATATCATTCATGGAGAATTACACTTAAGAAAATTAAAGCACCATGTTCCATAGCTTGCCTTGCTTTATGCATTCATACTCTAGCAGCTGACTCCATAACAAATACGAGCTATACATCAGTTCAACTCAGCCAAACAAGACCAGTACAACTGCATGCAATCCAGTGCCTATTCCTTTCTGCAAAAGTGTTCAGATTTGTTCTAACTACACAAACCCATCAAAAGCAATAGGAAAACTGTCAAAGAGAGTGAGTACATCAACTGGCATGCTCAATTTCTTTTCTTGAAGATTATGTAGGGGAGGAAGAGAATCCAGCTTTATTCTAACATTCCAGATGTACCCGAGAAAGAAATTTTGACTTGCAGATTGAACATATTTAATATAAAAAGTACTGGCAGACTATATGAATGTCACTCAGAAGCCATTTTAACAGTCCTTTCACAGAACGGAGCTGCATTCTCGGACAATGGGTCTCTTTCTCATTTAGACCAGTCATTTGGTGCTACAAAAAGGAACATTATGTATAAAATATTAACATTCATTTATACCACCACAGAAATGTAAACATTTATGGAGCCTTTATATTGCCACTGTTATATAAATGGACTTTGCTGACATTGGTCAGCTCTGCCCCAAAGCTTTATCAACAAAATCAGTTTCTAGTCTGAAAAACATCAGCTTATTTGGTTCCTGACAATTTCAGAGAGGATCAAGGAATCCAGATGTGGCTCTTAACAGACATTCCTGCCAAGTTAATGAGAGAAACATGAAATATAAAGCACTTGGACCCATGATTTTATGCAGCTTCATGTAGGGCGGTAGTAGAACACTGTAAGAGACGAGAAACTACATCAGAAAATCCTGTTATGAATGAAAGAGAACAACGACTATCATGGAACAAACTAAATTAGTATGTCAACATACAACTGAAAAGGTCTTATAAATAAGCCTGGGCAATACTACAGATAAACATTTCCTTCTACACCACCCCCACGTGTAAGATCTCTGCAATTCAAAGTAATTACACTGAAACAAACATTTAACTGTTGTAGACAGTATGCAACTAATCCTCATTTGAAGCAAATAGATCATCACTGCAAAAAAAATATTTACCTTCCTTTCAGATATCAGATGAAAGAGGCAATGGGGGAGTTTATCAGGGAACAATGACCCAAGATGCTCACAAAAGTGATGCTAGTCAGCAGCATGGTCCCCAGGTACCCATTCCACAAACCACAGCAATGGTTACAAGCACTGTGGCTTGGTGCTAAACCAGTGTTTGAGCAAATTTTTTTAAAATCCACTTTAAAATATTATTTTTATATTTTTCTCAGCTATTTTTAAACTACTAAAAAAACATTACTGGATGAATCATGTTATGCAGTTATCACAATCTTAACACCTAATCCACTATTCTGCTTAAATTACTAATACAAAAAGCTATAGTTTGCATATAAACTATGAGTGTTTGGGGAACTATTATTTTGTAGCTTATATAATAAGAATCATAAAGCAAAATAGAGTTGGTTTTATTTTATTTTTGATGACAAATATTTCAGAATATCTAAAAGTTAGCTTTTACAGCCAAGCATATGTTTAAACTGCCTTATGCACAGGACAAGGAAAAAGAACACAGCTCAGCACATGGCACCATGCATCACTCCAACAAATGCTGATTGCTTTCATTAACTGCACTGAGATTTAATATACCAGAAATACATGAATTATTAGCAAAAATAACATTGCAAATCAAGAGAGCAGCAAAGAAGAGGTTAACGATGTTCATCTGTGCTGCACAGAGTGCATCGAGTGAATATCGCTGGGATTTGAAAACGGATTATGCTGTCTGGTTGGAGCAGGGCTGGGCTATGCTTCCTGCCCAGTGATTACCCAGCAAACAGCATCTCCACATCACATGGCCTAACATAGTAGTAAATTACAGTTGCTGAGCAACAGCAATCGTGGTGCAGATGGCTCACTGTAGTTGACATCTTTAGCTATGCAGATTAATTTATTATTTACTTGTGTTAAAAAAACAGACAGGATAGGGGTTTTTTTCTGGGCAAATGAGAAAATTGCCCAACTAAAATACTGAGAAATCATTCACCATGCATAGGTTTTTGCTGCTTTTGGCCTCTTTTACAAAAGAAAAATTTAATTACCAAAAAAAAATAATCCACAGGGCATCAATACTATTAATATATTTAATCCTAAATGTAAAACAGAAATGTAGTCACATAGTCTTCCTCAGAGAGAAATGCCAAGTATGCAAGTGTGTTTAAGAATATTCTACAGAGAGAAACAATATTCTGTGCTTCCATAACCTTGCTATTTGAGGATCTTTACAGTTTTCCCAAATATTTACGTGGCAGTTCTAGTTAAGGGCCGAACTAAAGGAACTATGCTAACTTTATTTCATCACAAAAATTGTGAATAATAATGTCCATTTCCATATAAATTGCAGTAAACACTTCAATACCCCAAGTACTCTTTGGACCACAACAAATATTTCACAGAAAAATACTTCAAACTTTGATCATTTTTAGAAGACAGCTAAACAAGACTTCTTTGAATCTGCTCTCTTATTAGTTTGGACACAGACTAAACCCTATCCTCTTTTATAGAATACCTCTCACTTGACTTTGGCAATTAAGAGTTGACATCTAAATTAATACTTGCAGAAACTTGAAAAAAGCTTTGGATTTTGTTGGGGTTTTTTTTAATTATTTCTTTACAACTTATAACAGCTGATGATCAGGTTCAAGCCCTTTTTTTTTTTTTTTCTTTGTTTTGCATTGCTCATAGTACTCTGAATACCTGTCTAAGTTTACATAGGGCATACAATTTCAAAGCTATTTTTCCTGGTATTAAAAAGCTTAGAAATTGTGGCATGTCACTATCTACAGCAATGGCAATTTTTTTTTTTTTAAATATGTGATTTCCAGTCCATGTTGCATTCTGGTTCTTATGCACAACTACAACCCAGTAGGGTCTAGACTCTGAACCACAGGGAATATTTCAATTCAATCAATAGCTTCCTTTACTGTCACGTAATCAGCAAAGATTTACTAGAGTCATTTCTATTAATTTTATTTAAGTATAAGCAAAACTTAACTGGATTCCTCACAAGGACTACAGTCATCTTCCTTATAGGAATAGTATTTTATTATAATTCCTTTCCATTTACAAGTCAGTAATAATAACCGAAGAAAAATAATTTATTTCTAACTGCTTAAATTATCTTTAGTTACTTAAAATACTTCATGCCAAAGTAGTTGCCCCTGTTTAGGATACTTGGAGGTGCAGGACATTAACAAAAACACATATAAACTCCAAAATTCATCATGAAGATTTGAACCAAATCAAATCACCCAATGTTGTGATATGATTGTACATAAAAATAGAAGAAAGAACGAACACAAAATCAAGGCTGTAGTATAGAAAATTCCTACCTCTACCAAAAGAAGAAAAAAAGTCTCCCCCCCCCCCAAAAAAAAGAAAAAATAAAAAAAAAAAATCCAACAACAGAAAAAGCTTGAATATTTCCAGATTAGGCAACCTTTTTCCTGATGAACTGAAAAATTAAAATGTAAATCCAGTAAAACATTCTACTTGATGTGAAATTATACAGCCCTCTTTGGGAGACTTGACCTGGATTTTTTTCCCTTCTCTTTTTTCCATTAGGATTAATTCAACTTTGATACAGACATTTTGTTTTAAAAAGTCAGAACCAATAAAATATTTTTTAGAACTCACTTTGCCTCCATCCAGAAAAGCTTTTGGCAAGTAAACAAATCCTGCATCAGTGTACACAGCTTCACATTATCAGAATGTGCAACTTCCAACAAGTATCTAAGTAAAAAATAATACCCAGCTCCAAGATTAATTTTAAATGTTCTCTCAAGAGCATACAGAAACAGTGGATGACATATGGACTAATGTAAAAAAAAAAAAATTCATGAAAAACAATCCCTCATAAATACCTAGAAGACAAGCTTTCACATGCACACACATACTCATCAAGGGTGGGCTCATGAAGCAGAGCTCACACATAGAGTCAGTTTCCAATATTAACAGCTTTAACAGTCCACTCGATGATCAACTTTATAGATGCCAATCATAAAGAACATAATGATATCTTATTACACTTGAAACCCTGTTCAGTGTGTTGTGTGTATCTTCCAATACCTAGTTCACAGGGGATAATAATTTACTCCCAACTATCAAGCATATACACTGATCATTTAGATTTTAGTAGTTCATGATTTTTGCCTAGCTTTACCAAAACTACACCTAAGTGTTTAATAAAATTAATAATCCCTCAGATGTCTTTAGTCATTTCCAGAAAGCCTACTCCTATTAGATGATCTAGAAAGCTGAATCTTTTTTTAGGAAGTACTGGCTTCTGTTGCTACTGGCTCCCAAGAGTGGTTTTGGCAATATTTTTTTTTTTTTTTTTTTTTTTTTAAATGAGAAAAATAAATCACTGTGTAATAAAAGAAATGAATACATGATACAAGGTTCTGCTGTATGTGAAAGGAAAATGGGATAGAGCAGCAGTCATCAAGCCTGTTTATATAATTTTTTCCATGACTATGCAACTGTTGCTAGGCAGTCACATGCCATGGTGATGAGTGTCATGTGAATACCTAGACAGATTAGAGAGACATATGTAACTGAACATGTTATATATGGTGTGTTTTCTCTTTAGACCAATGTAAAAGCCAAGATGCCAACTATCCTTTTTCCCCAAGGGGACCACAATGTCAGATAGTTCAGAGAAACAGTTCAAAGAGTCTGACCTTGTGGCAATTCAGGTATTACTTTCTGCTCTTAGTTACAGAGTTCTCTCCAGTGAGTTAAAACAGAGTGCATGTAATACTGCATTTTAAATAGTTCTAAATTAAAAGAATGAATAAAAAAATTAAAAATCAGTACTTTTTATAATGGTTTTACAATGCACACAATTCACTTCCTGAGCCAGTTTGTAAAGCATGCTATATTCTTTCTAGAATCAGCTAGAAATATAGAAATCTAGAAAGATCTATGTTGGAAAAGTAGTTGACTCAGTTACGAAGACTGAACTATCCTGTAAGAAACTTTTAAGAAAAATATCTTAAGAAGGTAGTTCAGGCAGCTATACAGAGGAAAATCTTAGAGAACAGTAATATAAATTCTTTTCCAAATAGATGCCTTTCACTCTTCCCGCATCCAATTTGAAATTACTGCTTTCCAGTCAGTAATGTGTTTTAGCATAACCAATAAAAACAGTGGCTATAAATGGCATGGGAAAGCCACAACACAGGATTGCAGAATCATAAAACTTGGCAAAAATAAAGGCATTAAAAGTTGATGTGTAACAATAAGACATCAAGATATAGTCAGTAAGTGCATGAGGAATAGACAAAGACTTTTGGTCAACAACACTTTAGTAGAGCTTAAAGTAAGAGAAGTCAAAAGACAAAACTTGCACCATAATGAAGCTAACTGACAGCTAAGACACAAACCATGGTTTTCACACTAGACAGGAAGAAATGTGTAAACTATTGTAAAGGAGGAATTAGAAAATTTTATTAATAATCCAAATACTGAAATGAAAGTGAAACTATAAGAAAAGTCTGAGAATAACTCAAATATGAACCATGCCACTAAACTAAGTCAAATTTTTGTATATGCCAAAGCAGGTTCTATTACTTTGCTCCCACTGTTCAGTAACAAAGTCAGATGTGATTTTCATTACACTTAACTGCAGATTGGAGCAGGACACTCACAAAGAAGTTTCAGCAAGACAGCTGTGGTGCAGAGCTGAGCAAATGAGAAAAGTCTGAGTGGGAGTCAGGAGACTGGAACTAATAGCTGAATAAATTAAATGTCCAATACCTTCATTTACTGCAATGATTTAATCATTAAATAAATGCATATCCTGTGTTTATTTCAATGTGTAATAAGAAATTCTAATCTGCTTTTACATATGTATGCAATCAGTTATTCTTAAATGCAGCTGTATTTATTGTCTTAAAGTCCTGAATTACACACTTAGAGTGCCCACTTCAGAAACTTGTAGTTATTAACAGAATTTCCAAATCCTTTGAGATCTTCTTACATAAATTCTCTCGCTCAAAATCCATTTCATTCGAACATACCAAAGTTGTTGACTATTTCCCTGAGAAATATGAAGTTTTTAAAGGTTCAAGAAACTCCAGGAGCATGCTATGGAAATAAACAACTCAGCACCCACAAATAAATGTAAGAAATGTTGGTCTAAAAGCATTCTGTCAGAACTTGAAGGTAAAGTTTTCTGACAAAAGGTCTTCTTTGGCTTCAACAACAGTACATCACGTATCTTGACCATTATACAAAAATATATCTTGGTTTACCTCAAACTGTCCAGAAAGACACGCTTTATGACCTTTCCTCATACAGAACCTGATAAGATAAACTAAGCACCTGTTTAGTTGCAGATGCTCTGAAATTTCTGCACACAGATGTTGCCATCACCCCTTTTCCAGTAAAAGTATTAATGCAAATTATCACAATCCTGAATTTCCCTGAACACAAACAAGAGAATACACTCCTAAACAATGCAATGTGCTACCAATGGTTACTGTAATTATTCTTTCAGGTTTAAATTTGCAACTTGAACAACAAATCATTAAACAATACACTTCCTGGATGCAAAAATCCTGCTGTTTGCTACTAGGTACCTGCTAATAAACATGCATACTGGAAAGAAAACTAACTGATAGGAATGTGTTAAAATCATTGTGGTACTGAGCAAACAGGTTGCCCAGAGAAGCTGTGAAATCTCCATCCTTGGAGGTACTAAAAACTGGCGATGAGCAACCTGCTTTGGGTGATCCTGCTTTGAGCAGAGGGTTGGATTACATGATCTCCCGAAGATGCTCCATCCTCAGTGATTCTTTGATTCAATTTTAAACGTAAGAATATTATTTGTCAGGTTCAAAATATAGTAGCAGTCTGTACTTCTTCCTATCAGCATCTCTGATCAGCTAAACTTACAACCAAACAAGACAAAAATAATCTTTTCAAATACCCCTTCTGGCTCTTTATCACTAATTTGTCTTCAATGCCAGGTCTGTTGTGCCTGAATTGCTATAAATTGATAAAACTGTTGGTACTGAAAACAAACCCAAACTAGACTGTAAATTTAAAATTAACATATCAGGATGTATGAGAAGCTGTTCAAGCAATAACAGAACAGACATTCATATGAAGCCTTATTCTTAGGCAGAGCAAGTAAAGGATATGTGTAAGCACATAAACCAAAAAAGAAACATCAGGTTAAAGTTCATTTGAAGTCCTAATATTACTTTCTTTGCCATTTCTGTTGTATAATTACAGCAAGAATAGTGATCAAGGTTGGAAATAGTGCACAGAGATCTCCTCCTTAGCATCCCACAAGAATGAAATAACCTGCATATCACCAAGTCTAATCTCACAACTCAGGCTTTCAGCTAATGAGCACTTAAACAGTTACAAAGCTGTATCCATACCCTTTTCCAAAACACACACTGAGGCTATGAAGAGTCTTTTTTTTTTTTTTTGTCTTAATTCATATAGCATCAAATTTTACTTATAAACATACTAGTACATGATTATTGTGGCCAGATTATAAACATTAGCCACTGAGTGCTTAAATTCAAGAAAAATGGCAAAAAAGAGAATCACATTGGGGTTTCCCCATTCTATCTATGAAGGCATGAGAACACACTTCTAAACACTGTAGAAAGAGAGAACTATTACCTTCTTTTTCCCCCAACTTCACCCCTTTTTAACTCATAAGCAGTTTTCCCAAATAGCATGATTTTTTTTCCACTGAACTTGTTAAGGCCTTAAGTGATCACAATGATACATTGTAACACATTGGATGTTTCACCATAACAAATGAAAATTTAATTTAGTACACTGGTAGCGAACATCAGTTTCAAAACTACTCACCTCTGTTATATGAGGGTTAGGATTGAATCCACACAGGCTGCAGACTACAGTATGACACTGTGTGCACGTATTGTAATTGGCCTTTTCTGGAGCATGCAGCAGCAGTTCAGTGGTTGTACAAAGAGGACAGAAGGTTTTCTTTGGGGTGGACTCCATAGGTTGGGTTGCACCAGCTTGCTTTTGCTGTGAGGGTTTTTCAAGCTCTGGTTGCTGGGCTGGTGGTTTTGTAACTCCTGGTTGTTGTGCCGGGGGCTTTGTGGGCCCTGCAGTCTGAGAAGATGGTTTTGTAGGCCCTGTCTGTGGTGGCACTTGTTTTACAAGCCCTGCTTGCTGTGGAGGTGCCTTCCCAGGTCCAGGCTGCAATGGTTGTTTTGCAGGTCCCATTTGCTGAGCAGATGGCTTTTCAGGTCCAGGTTGCTGAGAAGGCTGTTTTGAAGGCCCTGCTTGCTGAGAAGGTGGCTTTACAGGACCTCCTTGCCTTGCCAGTTGTTGAGATGGTTGTTTTACAGTTCCTGGCTGCTGCGATGACAGTTTTGTGGGAGGCGGTGCTTGGGATGACATTCTAACATTGTCTGGTTGCTGCGCTGATGGTTTTGTTGGGCCTGATGAAAGTTTAGCAGAAGTCTGTTGTTGAATGGGCTTTGCTGATTCTGACTGTTGGGGCTGAGATTTCTGTGGTCCTCGCGGCTGGGGTGGTTGTTTTGCTTGTTCTAGTTTAGAGTCTGCTGGGTGACCAGGGCCTGGTTTCTGAACTTGCTTTGGTTCCCCAGGCTGCTGCTGCTGAGGCACTGCTTTGGAAGACTCAGTTTGCTGAGGGGTATGTCTGACAGGTCCTTGCTGTTGAACAGCTGGCTTCGGAGACTGTTGTTGAGCAGGATGTTTTGCAAGGCTCCTCTGATCCTCAGGTTTCCCTTGGTCTTTTGGGGTAACTTTTTGTTTCCTACTGGCTTCTTCATGGGCTGCATCCGAATCTGATATCAAATCAAAAGGATTGAATTTGTTCACAACTGAAGTGACTGCACTCAATGGATTGGCTTCTGAAAGAAAACTGGGCATCATACTTGGCTTCTGATCTTCTTTAAAGTCAGTCCTGGACTTTGACTCCCTTAGACTAATAGAAGAAGGACTCCGTCCGGGTGCGCGTTGTTCTGTCTTCAGCACATCTACTGTTCTGCTTTTACTTAAACTTGGTGGTCCTGGATCTGGAGGCTTACCTGGCTGCCTGGAATGGTGGCTTGTATCAAGCTCAGGATGTCTACAGACAGAAAATATAATAAAATTAAAATAATGCAGAGTATTAAGAAAAATGAAATAAAATAAGATGTATCTGTGACCTTGAAAGTGCTCTGGTAACACTGTGAAGTCTGTCATGTCCTTAGGTGTTTGCAAGACTAAGGGTTATAACATAAGGTGCATGTTAAAAATATTTTAATAAAAATTTTTGTTCTATAAAGGCTTATACAAGTATTCAGTGCTAGACTAATTTATTATTTAGAAAACAATCTGATACAATATTTAACCAAGTAATTTTCTCTTCAGAAATCTGAAGAACTCAAAGCTACAAATTCCTATTTTACCTAAATCCAACTAACTCTCCATCCTATTCCTTGGGATGCAAACATAGTAATATAGAGACTAAAAGATAGAGGTATCAGAAAATTAGCTGATCAAAACATGACCGTACAAGAAAAAAACTGCACAATACAAAATGTTTATATATTTCTGCCTACTTACACAAAATGTTGTTATATTTTCAAGTCAATATGCAGCAGGGATTTAAACTCCTAAAATCCAGGTTTGTTAAGGAGTATGCACTTATTTTTGATTTATTTATTTTGCCACTCATTGACTCACAAATCAGAAAAAAAAAATCAATCAGAAAAAGCAGGTGTCAGTTCACAGAATTAGTCCTGAAGCTTTTCTTTTTCTTTTTAAATAGAACTACTACAGAACCTGCCTTCAGAATCATTCCGACAATTTACATTGCCAAGCAATAAAATCTCTCATTACATAGGGATTCTTCCAATTCTGTAACACTAATGATTTGCTGTCTTTTCATATAGAATAAAATAAAACTACTGCAAGCCCAAATCAAGAAAATGTCTTCATGTGGCATAGTATTCTGCTTGTTGCTATACTTGGCTGCATCTGGAGGAAATAATATTCAATGCTACTGTAGTGAAATATTCTGTTCAGTGCTATCACTTTGTTTTGGCTGGAAGATATGGTGTTCTCTTCAGTGCTACGACACTGTTGCAAGTATAATATTTTCAGTTTTCACTTTGAGACACCCAGTTAACTGTGATCTTGTTTTTCCAGACATGACATTTCTTCTTGGCCATTCACAAGCAAAATAAGCACCCAATATATTTAAATGTATTCCTTAACTAATAAATAAATAAATAAAGGCACAATTCTGTTTAAGAGTTTTCTCAGAAATCTTCAGAATTATATGTAATAGACATATCAAAAAAAAAAAAAAAATGTATGCTGTTAATGTTACTTACGGGTTTACTATTATTTCTGATTAACATTTAGAGTTTTCATTACATACCTAGCTGTGGCAATATATAAATAAAAAACAAAGTAATAGCCACTTCAGTGCTCATAATTCTCACAACATAGGACTTTCTCACAACCTTGCATATGATTTTTTTTTGTAAATTAAAAAAATCCATACGGAATGTTCATTAAGGACAACTATATCCAGCCCTTCATAACTCCATTTACCCTTCCCCATTCCTGTAAAATTACTGGGAAATTTTCAACCTTAATATGCAGCCCACTGAAGTGAGTAGGTGTGTTTCCACTGGCATCAGTGAACATTGATTAACTCATTATTCACAAGGATAATTCAGAAAAGCCCACTGATAATCTAATACCTTAAAATATTTGGCATTTTTGCTTGTTAAAAGAACAATTTTATACTCTCTTCAGCAACTCATCTTCATGCAGTTCTATTTCTTGTTATTTAGAAAAGCATTCTAGGTTTATCTGGAGAGGTGCTGCTTACTAAGTTAAATCATTTCAAACGGTCAATTAGTAGCAGTCTGGTACACTTCCAGCATTCAGGTTTGCAAGTGTTCAAAATGTTGGAAGGTTTCATTCAACAGTGCTAAGAGTGACAAGGGGAAAATAAAAAAACAAAAAAAGAATGGATCAATAGCACTGTTAAAACTCAGGTCAGGAAACAGGGTGCCATGCCCAAACCTTACAGCGTGAAGGTGGCAAGCAAACAAACAAACACCAACCTATAACTGTTTCTAGAAATTGAACTTGGGCATGAACAAGAATAAATAACTGCGGATCCCTACTGGAATGGAGTTCTCCTCCAGCTTTCATTTTTGTCATAATAATGTGCTCTGTAAATTTTCACCTGATCAGATCCCAGGACTTGAAATGAGATTAAAACTCATGAAAGTAGGAAATAAAGCCAAGTGATTCTGCAAAGCTGCTGGTGTATTCTGAAGACCAGACTTGCCTTGCCTTTATACATAACAGTGTTTCTAAGTGCTGGAGACAGAGTGTGGTGAACTAGTGAAAGAAAAGCTGTAAAAAGACAAGCTTCTTGAGAAATGTTACCTCTCTCAAAAGCTAGGACTTGCTCCATTTAGTTTTTGGTAGCTGACACTTGAAGCCTTTCTAGAAATATTTTATAACTAGCTACAAACTTTGAACAATTTAACTAATCTGAAGAATCAGAAATTATAAAAACAACCAAAATTTAAAAAAAAAAAATCGTCTTCACTGGACAAGAATTTTCTTATTTTTAAGCCTTTTAAATCATAAAAACCCACCACTGCTTTAAAGTCTTCAACACAGACTTAACAAGTAAAAATCATTTAGCCCTCCCTCACTCAATTCTTTTCTTTGTGCTGCTATGTTTCATCTCACTTTGGCCTTGATTCACAGAGCTCATCTTTATTCATTTTCATAAATATTACAGTCAAATCAAAGCTTACTTTGGAGTCAAGAGCAAATTTAACAAAAAGACTACTGGTCTAGTTCTTGAATGCCATAACTGTAAAAACCTATTTAAAAAGGCATGTCTTCTTCCCTTTCATCAGTATATACAGTTTTAAAGGGAAGTGCAATAACTACACAACTCCAAGACACTTAGATCTTTTCTCACCACAGACAAGATAGGTATAAACTTACACATATCCCTAGTGGCTAAGGTGGTGGTCTTGTTTAGGTTTTTTTAAGTCAAGTGATATTAACAAAAGTACATCTTTCTTGGGGAAAACACACCACAAACATAGTTTAGAAGTGTGACACTTGGTAAGATTTCTTAGCATTTCCTCTCGAAATGCAGGATTTTTTTTTCTGTTAATGTCCATTGTGAACAACTTAATGAAGTGAAAAAAAAAAGAAAAACAAAACACAAATGAAACACCCAGCTGCATTAGATGGTTCATATAGTCAGTTTGATAATCAAATCCTTTCAGAAGATGTAGAACAATTCCTTAAGGAAGTGAACACTTAACACAGTTACAGTCATTCAATGAAGCTAGAACAACTGGAATTTCCTTACTAACTGACGGTGTATGTTTCAGCTAAACTCCCTAATCATGAGTCTTCTGAACACAAATAACTGAAGCAGTGATGAATGATTTCCCTAGGTGCTAAGAATCCCAAACTCAGACTGGAACCTAGAGAATAAAATGGTCTAAAAAAAATAAAAGTTAAAAAGGTACATTTGATTTAGGCAGTTCATTTTAGGTGCACTACATCTAAATGCTTATAGTAAAATGCATAATAAATATTAACTGCATTTAGTTGGCTATTGCACTTTTGAAGACTTAAAAGCTCAAAAAATACTATTTAAAATAGTAAACAATTATTAATTATATGGGAAATCACAGAGGAAAAATCCAGTTAACAACATGGAAAAAAAAAAAAAATCTAACAGACCAAGCAACAGGGACACTATCATAACGCAAGTCTATATAAACTGGAAACCAGAATTCCTCTTCTGATTACTAATTTAGTCACTTAACATTTAGACTGGCATACCCACACCAGAAAAAAAAAAAAAAAAAAAAAAAGCTGTTCAGAACAGCAGCTGTAGAGCATCACATAAGAGGTACTTTCTACATCAGATTTCTTTGGCCACAATGACTAAATAAAAAAGCTTGAAGCTAAGGAATCTGAGCCTCAGAAGGATAGTTCTTTATTTAGTTAAAGTCTTGTAGAGGCTGAGCCTTAGTCCCTAGAAGTGTCTTAGTCAAAAAGTTTGGATCAGGTTCTCAATAATTATTCGAATCATTCTTGGTAGATTTCAATAGCAAAGAAAGGTATACAAGAGAAGCAAGTAAAACCACAAAACAAGAGCAGAGACAAGTAGCAACCTCATTACAGTGTGACAAGCAAAAAGACGCTATGATGGAAACTGCTACAACCCCATAAGAGAAGATGGTTGATAGGCTATTGCACTGAATGCTAAAATGTCAACTTTGCCTAAAACTTAAAGGGCTTTAACTCACAAATATGGAATGTCTTTATTTTAAATAGAAAAGTATGGCACACTAACAAGATCAAAGTAGTTTCTGATATCATCAATATGTTCATAGGAAAGCAGTCATTTATAAAAGCAGAAATATTCATATCATAATGAGTTTAGTCTATTCTAAAATCTGCCGGTGACATTTATCTTACTTTTTACTGGAGCATTATCATGAAACAATATACTTTTAAGGTCTTTGGGTCTTTGCTCATAGACTGTTATACAAATGGGAACTGTGATCTTCAGTTAGTTTCACAGATCTAACCAATACGACTCCTTTTTTTTCATTAACATCTATAGAGGCTGGGTAGAGCCTTGAACTGGATAGAAAACTATATTTTAAATACAGTATTAATACCTGTTTAATAATTATGCAAAACATCAAATTAGAAAAATTCATTTCCAGTTCTAAAAAAAATGGAGACTGTCATCTCAGGTGTAATCCAAATGACTTCAGTTGTTCACCCAAGGAGGAATTTGGTCCCACCCTCCTTGCTTCTCTTTTTCTAGAATTCACTTATATAAACCTGATATTATATAAACTCAGTATGCGTTTATGTAGGGTGAAGTAAATAACCATGAACCATGCTGAACAGTCACTCAAGGAGGCTCTTTTCAACACCCTACTTCAAGACAAGCAAGACACTCAGCCCTGGAGACCGAGAGCACCGGAGACGACGGCCCTGGATGGGGGGCGGAGGAAGCGGCGCGTTCAGGACCGCGGACAGGGGCACAGGCGGCGAACGGCGCGCGCCGAGCCGAGAGAGGGCCGGGACCGGCGCCGCGGAAAGAACCGGGCCCGGGCCGGGGTGCAGGCTTGTTGCACGTCGGGCAGGGAATTTACTAAAGGGCAGAGAGAGAAAGAGGAAGGAAACTGCCCCAGCCTTCGCTGATGCACAAAGAGATAAAACCATCGCTATCCAGAATACTGCATCCCATAGCAATCAATTTAATCTATCCTTAAAAAATAAAAAAAATCGAGAAGAAAAATAAGGGGGAAAAAATAGACTGAAACAGACCTCTTCAATACATGACTATTTAATGAATCCAAACGACAGCCGTGGAGGTTTAGAACTGGCAGAGTAATGGCCAGCAAATGCATTATGCCCAAAAGCTTTGAAAGATTCAGCAAGAATCTTTCTCCAGAAAAAGCAGCTCACAGAAGCCACCAGCCCTGGGGAGAGCTTCCCTGGCTACTGTCTGAGCTGTGGGGCACTCCAGCCCCGTAAAGCACACACACAGACACACAGAGAAAAAACAAAACGCTGCCTGCAAATCTCTCCCCTCCCTAGACACCGAAACTACCCGTGCTCTGGATCGGTGAGAAGGGAGGAAAGGGGAGAGGGCGCAACCCACTGGAACCGAGTACCGCCGTTATTATTAGAAACCACCGGAGTGGGAAAAACTGGAGAGTGCAGGCTCCGTCGTGGTGTCCGCGCTCGTGCAGCCGCCCCCTTCCCACCCTCAGCCAGCAAAATGCAACGCCTGCCCCCGATGCAGCGGGCCCAGATCCTATTGCGACTCGCCCCCCGCCCCACCGCGAGGAGCTGGAGAAGAAGGGAAGGGAGGAGCGGGAGAAGGGAGATTTTCCGTGCATGCCTTTGCATGGGAGGCGGCTCCGCGCCGGCGAGGTTCCTTCTAGGCAGCCCCTGCGCCCTTGACATGACAGCGGCGATCTGCCTCCTCTCCTCCTCGCTCAGCTGGCTCAGGTCCGCCTCCACCCCGGCCGGGACCAGGCGCTGCAAGGGGGCCGCGGAGCCGCCGCCATCCCCGGCTGCCGCCTCCCCTTCGGGGAAGGCGCCCAGCCCTTCGCCTCCTTCTAGGCTCGCCTCATTGCCCATGGCCGCCGCGGCTCTCCGCTCGCCGCTTCTTTCTTCGGACGCGGATCGGGCTGGCGGCCGGGTCGCCGGCGCGCAGACCCCCTCCCCAGCGGACGGAGCGGCGGGCGCTCAGGGTTTCGCGGCCGCTACCTCGGCCCCGCACAGGAGCGGCGCCAGGGCCCGGCTCACTGGCTGCCGCCGCGGCTGCCGGGGAAATGCGGCGCCGCCAACCGCCCGCCGCGCTCCGCCGCTCCGCGCAGCGCATGCTCCGGGCGGGCGGCTCCCCCCCCACCCCGCACACACCACCGCCCGCGCCGCGCCCCGCCCGTTAAAGGCGCCGCTCAGGCCCCCGGACTCCTTAGACTTGCGGAGCTGCCGCCCACCCCAGGACCACCGACCGGCCGTGGCCGCGGCGGGCTCTCGGCCAGGGGGGGGATCCAGCTCCCAGGGCGGCGGTGCTGCCTCCCGCTCTCCTTCCCGCTGCAGGTGGGGCCGTACCCACAAGCAGGCAAAGCTCGACGGAGCCGAGCTCGCCCAAAGCACGAAGTAAGGGAGGTTAGAAAGCACACCTGGAGAATGTGCATCCAAACACCTCCCTGGGAAGCAGCGCCGAGGAGGCCAGGTTTCTCAGGGACATATGCAGCTGAGTTTTCATCGTCTCTATGGATGGAGATTTCACAGCCTGCCTAGGCCCCTATCCCTGTATTTGACCACCCTCATGATGACTGGTTCCCGTATGTCAGTGTCATTCCAGGACTGGTGAGCCCCAAACGGGAAACAGTACTCCTAGAGAAATCTCACAGCTGCTGACTATATTGTGAACAATTATCTTTGACCTGCTGGCCACACTTGAGGTAGCCCAGCACAATCTGCTGTTGGTATTCTTCACCAGAACTACTGCTGAAACACATTCACCTTGTCATCCACCAGGACTCGTTCTGCAAAGCTGCTTTTGGGACAGCCTGTCATAGTGCATGGTGTCATTCTAGGACTCTACACTTGCCTTTGTTCAACTTTGAGCGCTATCCCATCCTCCTGCCTGTCAGGGGCCCTACAAGCAGCAACCCTGCCTTTCTGTATGTTTCTACCATTGCCCAAGCTGGCATTATTCATAGGCTTGCTGAAGGTATGTTCCATGCCTTTGCCCACATCATTAACAGATACTGCATATGAATAGTTCAGAAAGGTACAGCTAGCATCATTACATCAGTTCAGCTTGAAACAACTAAGCACAACCCATTTGAATCTGACAGTTCAGTCTATTTTTCACCCACTATCCACATGTCCCTAATGTGGCTGTAAGGACATTATAGTTGTTAGTGCTGAAAACCTGATGGAGTGTGATTTGCCTAGGGTAAACTCATGCTGTCTGTTTCTAATGTCCTTCCCATCCTTCATCTGCTTAGACATGGCTTCCAGAAGGACTTGCTCTGTAACCTTTCCAGGAAAGGGAAGTGTACTAGCCACATTAGCCAAACTACCTTCTAGTTCTTTTGTGGTTCTCCTTTCTTGAAGACAGTTATCATGCTTGCCATTTTCCACTCATTAAGGAACTTTCCCAATGACCTTTGAAAATGATAGAGTGACTTTGCAATAGCATCAGCCATCTTCCTCAAAACCCTTTTATCCATCCCATCTAGTCCTATGAGCTACTGCATATCCAACTGGTTGAAGTCTCCTCTAAATTTGTCTTCCTTGACTACAGGTCATGCTTCACTATCACACACTGATGCTCAGCTCAGGGACCTGGAAGATAGAGGACAAACCTAACCACATAAAAGCTATGGCAAAGAGCCAGCAAGTATCTCAGCCTCTGTGTCCTTTGACACCACTTTTTTCTGCTTTGGTCATCATGGGCCAAGTTTTTTCCTAAATACTTCCTAGAGATCTTACTAAATTCTGGCTGTATTTTGAATATTTTAATGTATCTGTTAAACAGCTAGGTCTTCACAAATACTGGTTATTCTAGCTACAGGGATGTGACAACATTTGGTGCTCTCTTCTGTAGCACCATTACTATTTTCTCCTGACACAGCTGTATGCAGATCAGCTCCCAAAATGACCTACATAAGAAAGCCATCCAAATATTTATAGTACTCTTGTAATGATCAGAGACCATTTTTCCAGTACTGGTTCACAATAAATGATGAAACTAGTAGCAGCTTACCTTTCAAGTGACTTTAAGTTACAGATCAAAATATCAGCTCAGCAGAGAACATGATAAAACAGAGGGGAAAATCCTCTAAATGGAATAGCATGATACAGTAACTTGATGCCTGTTCACACAGTGTTCTAAGTAAAGACATCACAGAGGCCTGTGGAAGAGGTGACACACAACAGTCACACCAGAACAAAGGTAGATTCACTTGGCACATGAAGGAAAGACATGAATTTTAGTTAAAAGTTTTAGCAGGAGGCAAATACTCATCCCTATTTATTTAGCACAAGTGAACGTCACATACTTAGGTAGGAACAGATGTGCAGAGTGCTACTGCATGGAAGGAGGCAAATGCACAACAAAGATGAGGAAAGAGGGATTTATGCAGTGAAAGCATTTGGTTTTCTGGTATATACTAACATAAGCTTTCTTATGCACTTAAATATACACATGTACTTAAATATTCTATGGAGGGCGGTATTGCTCTCAATTAGCTGTACAGTCTGGAAGCTTACTAAGCTCCAATGCAATTTTTCTAAACAAACAAATCCCCTATGTTTCTATACTCAAAGCCGAACAAGTAACTAGAGCTTTTGACTCGGACCTAGAAGTCATCTTATGTTTAAAAACAGGTGGCATATGTCAAGTATATATGCAGACAAAACAAGTGAGATCAAAACATATTAAATTCATTCAAGAAAACAATTGAAACTGGGCAAATAGAAGTCCTGCTAGTGCTTACTGATCAAAACTATACTGTTCCTATGTCACTGTTAACATGTCCTTAGGTAGGAGATTGGAAGAAAGAGACAAACAGTGCTTAAGGAAGTAAACTGAGCCCAAATGACCATGAAGGATAAGAAACTGCCTTTGGTGGGAAGTCCACTATTGGCTTCACTGGAGCCAAGGATGTCACCTTAAATGATTATGATTTCAAGTATCTTAGGGATTTTTGTGGAAACTGGTTCTTTTCACAGTTCTGTGACATTTACCTTTTCTTAGGAAACAGCATGAAATCAATAGTTACCTGTCCCACAAGTCCTACTGCAGGCCAGTTTTCCCTACATCCCATCACTTCCACATCTTTTTATCTATATGGTTCACAATCTATCCAAAAGCAACACCAACTCTCTCCTTTTGGTGTTACTGATGAAACTCTCAAACTAACGAGGCATAACATTCTACATTTTGTTGTAGTGAGGGAAAAAAAAGAGTTGTCAAATGAATCAGCCTTTTTCTCAAAAGTCATAATATCTAACTTGCAAGAAACAGCTTGGTCGTGACAGGCTAAATACCCTTATTCAAAGAAAAATCTATTTTCTTAATCACTAGCACTGAAAAAATATGATAAAACCTTTCAGAGATTAAACAGTCTTTTAAAAATGCATGCAAATTAGAACTCTGTGTCTAAGTTGAGGCAGAGATACAGAAGCCAGTTGCCTTCTCTTAGATACTAGCAATATAAAAAGGATAGTCATGAAGAGAGGCAAATCCAACTACCCTCTGAGGGCTTGCTTACAATTCTTGCAGAATTTTCATTTTATCTCTTTGTATACAAAACAGATCAGCACAGTTCACAGACTTTTGTATATTTTAGAACATTAAGTTCATACATGCTTTTACTATCCCTACAAAACAAAGGCACATTATACAGGTGATGTAACTTCAAAGGACTGTGCTGTATCAGTAACACAGTGCTTTCATCTGACCAGTTTGGTATGCAAATGAGATACATAAGATGTCCAGAGGAGCCAGTCAAAGTTAGAGCTGAGTAGGCAGAAGCAGCACAAGGATGCTAGTTCATCCTTTGACAGTGTTGAATCTGATCTGGGGCAAGCAAATCTCAGTTAAGTGTGTATCTTCAGCACTAAAATGAGTGCTTGAAATTAATTTACTGGTTAACGACATTGAAGACATCCAATCTTCTCATCAGTAGGCTACTTAGTACAGATGTATTCTTTACATTTTAAAGGGGAGAAAATGCCCTTTAGTGCATAGAATTTGGAGAATTAATGCTAAGATCATCAGAAGAAAGGAATCTGAGGTCAGTAACACCTTGGCATGAGCTGGCAAAATGGGAGGGGAAGGAAAACTTTTAAACCTTAATAATATGTCTGGCATTATTCCCAGATCAAAGTGAAGGAGGAGGAAGGTGTGTTAATCATTAACGATTAACAGAGGCTGTACTGATGAGTACCACAAAAGAAGATAAAGTTAAAGAGGAGATAGAATTTGCATAAACATATTTATAACACTTTATGCATCAATGATTTTATACAGATACCTAGCTAAATGTTATAATGCCTCTATCACATTTACCTATCCCATTTCAGACAGAGACTGTGAAGGGTATTTTGAGTTTAAAAGACATGGCTACAATGCGTCCAAGAGTTCAGTCCATCTGCTATGCATAATCAGCAATGCCTCTTAATGATAGCTCTTTCCAGATAATAGATTTAAAACAATGATTTTGATAAATATCTTTAAATACATAAAAATATGGAATACTAGTCAGGGGCTGGAAGGGACCTTGAAAGATCATCCAGTCCAACCCCCTTTCCAGAGCAGGATCACCTATACCAGATCACACAGGAATGCAGAGACTCCACAACCCTCCTGGGCAGCCCGTTCCAGTGCTGTCACCCTCACAGTGAAAAAGTTCCTCCTTATGTTTAAATGGAACTTCCTATGCCTCAGATTCCACCCATTGCCCCTTGTCCTGTCATCAGGCATCACCAAGAACAGCCTGGCTCCATCCTCCTGGCACTCACCGTTTATGTATTTAACATTGATGAGGCCTCCCTCAGTCTCCTTTTCTCCAACCTTAAGAGCCCCAGATCCCTCAGTCTTTCACTGCAGTGAGTTGCACAACTCTGCCTGGTGTCGTTGCCTATTCACCATCTCAGAATGTGAGCAAGCACACTGCATCAGAGATTCAGTGCAGGGGAGGAGGGCACATCAGAATCATGTTAAATCAATATACTGAATGGAATTCGTCCAATTAAAAAACCCCAACCTGATTACATTTTTAAAGGATGAAATAGACAGTGTGAATCAATTTGCTGAAGAAATGTTGTGCAACACCTAGGAAGTAATAATTTCAAATATGACATAAGCTATGTCTATATAAGTGATAAGCCAAAAACACATGATGCTTTAAACTACATGGTTTTATGTGGACTAGTGTGTGCCACTGGTGCACTAATGTACTAGGCAGCTCACAGGTGCAGGTTACATGAAATACCTCTTAAGGAGTAGAAACAAATGCATACACAGTCTGCACTAAATGGCTATATGCTCTAAACCAAGAGCACAATTCTCTCAAGTTCTAATTCTGTATCAGACTACTCTTACTTACATAACAAAGTTTAGCTATGTACCAGACTTTGGCTAAGGACTGCACACAGCAAACATTCTTCAGGATCATAATGAATGTCCACTCTCACCTGATTTACTAGTCACCAAAACAGCCAGTAATGGATGCTAAGAAGGTACCTTGCAAAGCATTCTGTATTCCTCTTCTCTTCAAATAGATGTTACTTTCCTCTATTTCTACTCCATCACATTGTATATGCAGGCTGAGAAACCATTGGAAGAGTTACTCTATTCCAAGGATCCTGAAAAACCCCATCTACTTAAGGGGAAAAACCACACAAAACAAAAACAAACAAAAAAACCTCACAAAAACAAGCACAAGCACAAACCAACAACAACCCCCCCCACAAAACAAAAACACACTCCAAACTGAATACAGCATAAAAACTATAAAAACTTCCAGGTAAGAGAAAACATCCTGGACAGAATTATTTCCTGTATTCCAGCATATGATACCATTATGTTACAGGAGCCTATTTATTATTAAACAAATCACTTTTGAACAGCCACTGCAGATATTTTATCATCAGTCCAATCAAAGCAGGATTAGGGCATGCACTTTATCTCAGTGAATAGCCAGTGCACAGAAACCTGCATGAGTTATCCTAGCAATCTCACAAACAGATTTGCTTGCTTAAACAAAACAAGAAGGTCTGCCAACTGCTTATAGCACAGCAATGCTGATATGCTCACAATATGGACTCCCACAGTATAGATTAGTCACAATGTTTAAAATCTAATGTTTATTTGCAATCAATGCTTCTAACACACAAATAGTGATTTGCATCTTAAACTGATGAATGGGACAAAAAAAGCCTTTAGTCTCGAAGCCTGTATCCTAAACCACCTGCAACAACAGCAATATGTAATTTTGTCCTGTCATTCTCCAGCTGCTTTCTCTAATTTTAGTTTATTCACCTGCAGTAGTTGGGTACAACTACTAGTGGTACAGGCATCACCCGTAAGTGTTCAATTTTTGTTTGCTTGTATGGTGAAACAGTCATAGCTGGGATTGTTACAGTTCCAGAACAAAAGTAGTCAATTAGGAAGAAACTAGGGAAAGATTTGAACCATCACTAGCATCAAATTATGATGGATCACATTAGAAGAAAATAACTGTTCAGTTTATTCAATTGGGCTTGCATCAATAAGAGAAAGAGTGAGATTCTCAGGATCTCTCTTAGGATTGTTATTGGTAAGATAAGAGCATTCAAAGTCTTAATCCCCCTAGTAGTTATCTCTTTCATGCCCAGAACACAGCAGCTATTTAAGCTGAAATTCCTAGCCTAAACAAAAAAGTCTCACTACTGAAGCACATATTTAGTTTATATGTTCAGGTTCTACCTGTGCCACATGCTTTAACTTTAAACATAACCTTATATTCTTTTCCCCCCTTCTAAATTACTTGATTCATGATAGGAAGAAAAGAGTAGATGCTAAGATTCATTAGGACTATCAAAAATAGTTCACTTGGATCTTACTCAAAATAGGATTCTCAAGATGAAACTTTCCTTACTGTAATTATCATATTTAACTAAATATTGGCTAAGGCCACCATTTCCGAGGATAAGAGATTCAAGTTAAGCACCTGAATTCTTCTTTAGGGGCTCACATGCAAAATGATAAACAGGGATGGAGAGCACATAGTTCCAGTGGGAACTTCCTGTTACTTTCCATGTACTGAATGATGCATTGTAGACCATGTTAAATACACATTAACTAGGTTTTCTGGCATGAACTGGCTCTGTGGTAGAACTAATAGAGGGGGAAAAAAAATTATAGATAAAGTCCTTCTTACAATGGCTTCTGGATACTGCTCATTTCATGTAAAATAAACCAGTCTTTATCCCAGAAAAATATCACTATTCAGGACTAAGTTTACCCTTCTCTTCAGGTATGTACTTAGAGGCTTTATACTCTTGACACTAGAAATAGCTCCCAGCTCATAAGGGAACATACAAAAATAGAGCTACATCTCAGATGCCTTGATTTTCACTTTAGTACAAAAACAATCTTAGAATGGGTGGGAAGGAAGCTCTGAAGGTCACCTGATCCAACCCATCTCTTTATACAGGGCCAACATAGATTA
Organism: Megaceryle torquata; assembly: GCA_024611175.1. Taxonomy (NCBI): domain Eukaryota; kingdom Metazoa; phylum Chordata; class Aves; order Coraciiformes; family Cerylidae; genus Megaceryle; species Megaceryle torquata. The sequence goes on from JANIJG010003323.1 coordinate 83,379, forward strand.
GGTTGCTTAGTGCACCTTTCAGTGTAATCAAGTATTTCCAAGGATAGAGATTTCAGTCTCTCTGGCCAACCTTATATCTAATGAGAACTTCTTTTGTTGCAACCTGACTTATTACTTCTCATTTTTATATTATGCACCTCAAGGATGAGTAGGGCTCTATTTTTTCTGTCTCCTCCCATTAGGGACTTTAAGACAACAAAAGGATTCACCCTGAGCCTTCTCTTCATAAGGCTGAACAAACTTCCATCTCCCAGCCTCTCCTCATAGGTCAGGTGCCCCAGTCTCCCAACAGTCTGGGCAATCCTCCACTGGACTTGTTCCAGTTTGTCAATCCCTTTCTTATGCTGAGGAATTCAAACCTGGCCACAGCACTCCAGATGCAATATAGTAAATGCTGAGTAGAAAGGAATAATCAGTTCCCTCAATCTCTTGGCTGTGATACAGCCCAATCTTTTATTGATCATCTGAAATGCAGGACTTTGCACAAATCTTTTCTTCATATCATGAGATTCATTCCTCCAGCCCTGCCATGGAGCACATTGACTTCATCTGCCAGTTTAGTATCATGCACAGACTTGATGAGGGTCCATTCCTTCTCCTCCAGATCACTGAAACATGGTAAATCCCAGGACAGATCCAAAGAGCATCACCTGAGCTGATCTCCAGGCAGAGTACAAATAATTTCCCAGTATCCTTGAATTCAGTGATCCAGACAGCTTTTCATCAGTCTCACCTCTCTAAACTGTCAAGTCCCAACACTGATATAAGGATACATAGAAAACCAAGTCGAAAGTCTGTGTAAAAATCAAGACTGAAGCCCCCTATGACTGTTCTCCCTTCATACATTCTTAGGGTTCTATAATTATAAAAAGCAATCAACTTGGCCAAACTATAATTTACCTGTTCTGCGTATATACTGAATATTTCTATTCACTACTTTCTGCTTCATTTGCCCAGAAATGTTTTCTAAGAGAACTCACTCCCATAATTTTTTTCAGGAACCAAAGTGAGACTGTCCTGCCCTTGGTTCACTGTTATCATTTTTGACCTTTCTGAATATGGTAGTGGGATTTTCCTTTCACCAGTCATCAGGGAGCTCTCTCAATCTCTTCAGCCTTTCAAGGACATCTTAGAATGACCTCACTATGACATTATCCAAATCTCTCCGTACTCAGATGCATCCCTTTTAGACCCATGGATCTGTATATATTGAGATTACTCAGGAGATCACTGACTTGATCTTCTTCCACTATTTGTCTCACCTAACACCATCTCTCATAGCTGCCCTCACTTCCACTTCTATAAATTTTCTTTTTGCACTAACACCCTTCCTTAGCCAAGACAAGACTCCTGATATATCTGTTCATTTTTGTGAGTAGTAGGATGGATCATTCCTTTGTTTGGAGGAGACTGTCCTCAAAGATCTGCTAACTCATGAGCCCCATTGGCCTTTAATAACACTTTCCACCAGATTATACTTACCATTTCTCTAAATAAACTGAAGTCTACCTTCTTGATATTCGGGACCTGTGTTCTACTGCTTGCCTTCCTCAGTCGCCTCAGGATCTTGAGCTCTTCAATTTCATGCTCAGTACAGACAAGCTTGTCATTGTTTATCACATCCCCAACGTGCTCTTCAGAGGCCATGAGTTGCAATGTCCAGGAGAACATCACCTCTTCTTGTATCATATAGCATCTATATTATGAAATTATACATGACATCCTCCAGAAATTTCTGAGATTGTCTGTGTCCTACTATATTGACAGTTTGTCACATGTCAGGGAGGTTTAAGTCCACCTGTGAGGAGTAGCATCTGTGATACACAGACTTTGGTAAATTGTTTAAGGAAGGGTGTTCACTTCTTCACACAGATTCAGAGGGTTTGTAGCATACTCTCACCACAGTATTACACATAATGGCCTCTCTCTGATCATACAAGCTCTCAATTACACTGTTTCCCATAGCACAGAAGAGCTTCATACATTCAAGCTGCTTCTTTACATTGACAGCAATCCTCTCCCTTCATCTCTACCTGTCTTAAAGACTTTCCTTCTATCCCTCTCAGCACACCAGGCATGTGAGTGATCCCACTAAACTGCAGACATTTCTGTCATCTCATGAAATAGGCATCTGCTCCTACCTGAGCCTTTCCTTTTCACCAATAGGACAGAGTTGTCCTGGTTTGGGTGAGAACAGAACTAATTCTGTTCAGTACTTTTACTTTACAGCTCAGTTCTTCTAACTGCACTGTCTGAAGTTAGCAGCCTGTTTTCAATGTCTGCTTCTAGCAGTGATAACACCCCACATTTAGAGTTAGTGCCAAGCACTGGTGTGCAGACCAAGGCCACTGATGGATCTTGTGTAGCACACTGCAGGGTGCAAAAAGTAAAAGACCACACCTGCAAGGAGAATTGGACAGGACAGGTGTCCCTAAACTGACCAACAAGGGATTCCATGCCACATATGTCGTATTTGGTATAAAGAGAGGAATCATGAGGGTCTCATCCCTCTCTCTTTGCCCTCTTGTCCCACTTTGCCAGCTTTGCCTCAGCTTGGCTCAGGTCCTCTTCCCGTTTCTTCCTTAGAGCATCTGAGGAAGCCTTTGTCTGTTCTGCCTTCCATCCTGATCTGTGTGTTCCTGAATCCAGCACCAGAATTCAGCTCCTGAACACAGCTCCATCTGCTGCTGGGACCAGTCTGGGACTCTCCCAGTCCCTGCTCTCTAGCATTACTGTTGATGGTGATGTAATTACCATCAGGAGGGTTGGGATTGATACTTGTTTTGTATATATTTGTATATATTCCATTTTTAAATTATTGTTTTCATTTCCATTACAGCTATTCTTGTTTCCTTTTCTAATTCCTAAACCTCCTTCTCCCTTACTCCCTTTCCCTTCCCCTTTGGAGAGGGCAAGGGGTAACAAAGAGCATTTGTCATAGGTCTAAGGGGCCACCCTGACTCTAAACTGTCACAAGAATAAAACCCAGACTGCCATGATGCCAGAGCCCTCAAGTCACTCTTGCTAGCCTCAGGGTCTTCCATGGCAGCATCTTTCTCTCTTTTATCATAGTTCAAATATCACAGGACATCATGCTGCTACATAGTATCCAGTACTTTAAAATATAAAATATCCTTGTTTATGCAATATTTACCACTGCTGTGTGCAGCTTTCATTAGACTCTTCAAAGTTATGCAGCAATACATTTGCATATGGTATAATCTCCATTTCAGAAAGAGAGCTTCTCATATTAGACATTTAGTAACTTTATAATGAAAAACATTTTTCTAATTAT
>JANIJG010003324.1:0-12604 GCA_024611175.1 Megaceryle torquata
GTTAGAAAAAATAATAAAAAAAAAGGAAAGAAGGGGGGAGGTGTGGTATATTAAAAAAAAAAAAAGGTAACTTTAAAAAATGTTACAACAAATATCTTTTTTTTTTTTTTAATATTAAAAAAACATCCTCAGATTATCCCTCAGTTGTTAGCATAAGATGGGGAAGTTTGCCTTTTTGTCCCTTGTTCCAGTATGTCAATCCTGGCAGGGGATGTTTGCTTTACCAGTAATGGGGTTTATAATTTTTATTCTTCTCTGTATTGTGTAGGTCTTTCAGGCTTCTTATTTGAATATGTGGCGTTACAAATTTGATTGCACTGCTGCCCATTGTGTGCAGTAGGAGGTTTTTCGAGGTCTGTCACCTCATGAACAAAGCCAACAGCACTCTTAAGAAGTCAGTCATTCTTCCTGACTGACAGACATCCTCGCTTAACTGTACTTTGTACCATATTTCTCCCCAGCTATAAACTTCTGTACCATTGGTCACACAGATTCCACTGACATGGCTTCTTCATGCATTTCCTGAATTTGGGATATAACTCCTTTTGACTTTAATGGCAAATAATGGGGTTAATAATGAAGGGTTGATTTAAAAATAAGCCAGCTTAGTAGACTAATTTATTATAGCCTAGTCTTAAATAAGAAAAATTCTCTGCTATCAATTTGTGAGTCTGTCTACATACAGTGAAAATATAGATAGACTTAAATTGATTGGTATCTTTTCTGTAATGTATACACAGGATCTGAAATGAAAATCTTCATATCCTGTTAAAATCTCCAGATGAAATTAAGAGAATGATTATAATCAGTGCTGCAGCAGTTGTGCTGAACACGTGTTGCTAGGTTTTCTATTCAGTTTTTTAGGTGATGTCCATTTTAACTACAGTGAACTAAAATATTGATGGTGTATCTATTATTGGTAAACAAGCTGTCAATTTTTTTTATCTGCTGTCTGATAACTGCACACAGCTGCTTTTTTTGTTTGGCTTGTAATATGGAGGTTTTTCCTGAAACTTTGGTGTGCATCTTTTACAGGAATGTACAGAAAGAAGATCGGGTTCCAATGCTTGATGAGTACAGGGAGTACAAGAAAATTAAAGCCAAACTCCGGCTGTTAGAAGTCCTTATCAGCAAACAAGATTCTTCAAAATCAATTTAAATTCTGTTCCTCCAACCCGTTGAATAACACGATGTTTCCATGTACTACCACTGTACTTATTGGGTGCTTGTGTTCATTTGTCATGCACTGTTGAAAGAATCCAGTTTGTGCACTTTATTGTGGTGCCACTATAACAAGTTTGAAGGGTAAGTAGGTCCTGTCTAGAGAGCAAGTAAGATTTCTAAGTTCGAGACTGCGCTATCCAACTTTAGCAAACACAGTTTCCATCAGTTTTGTATTACAGATGCATCCATCTTCTTCCAAAACAGCCATAGCTTTTTTTTTCCTTTAGCATTCAAGAACTTTGAGACTTTTGTTATTACCAACTTTTTGCATTATTGAAGAAATTATCAATACTATAATGCTACACTGAACTACTCCTCTTGCCTATATTTTATTATGGGGGAAAATTAAACATACAGCTCCTTTTCCTGGAACATATAAAACATGGACTGAAATTCCTTTCAAAGGACTGCTGTGGGACAACTTTAATTTTTGGTATTCTAAATTGCACCTATAACACAGTAATTATTAACGTCTATGGATTTTGCTCACTCTAGTGGTCACGTTTCCTTCTTGATAATGATGACAGTGGACAAACCAGAAAGTGACCTTGCTTAATGTCTTTTAAAACTTGGAAAACTGAAAAGTTATATCACATGCTGCCTACAGGACTTATGTTACTGTTGTTCATATTATCATTTTATCGGTTATTGTTTATCGGCTAGTGGTGACCTAGTGTTTTGTCTGAATTGGATACTGCATCTCCACTTTTGGAAGATTTGAGGAACGTAATGAACATTTCAATGTATGGGAAATCTGATGGTGCTCAGACTTGCATAGCTCTGGCAGAAAAGAGCTGGCTTAGGACAGTTCAAGTTCCACTGTACCTGAAACAAGTGTGGTATCAAGGGCTAAAATCAGTGTAGTTAATGTGCACCACAGGGTGAACTGTCAGTTTTGAGTGAAAAAAAATTACTGCTGTTTATCACAATTTTGTTTTACAGTTGGAGAATAAAAATAAGTTATCTAACTCTTACGATGTAAGCAAAACAGTTTATGGGCCTTGCATGATTTAGCTTCAGAGTTGAAACTAATGTTTTGAGTATCACATCTGCTGTGCTGAATGATGATTTAGCTATTAGCTTTATGCTCTGCAGCAGCCCTCAGCAGCTGGTTTTGATCTGGCAAAATCTAAGTGTTAATTTTAACTGGTGCTTTCTTAATTTTATTTTGGGGTTTTTTTTTTTGTTTTTTCTTCAGTGTATCAGTTTGGTCGTGGCCATGTTTTTGCATGCACCTACTCTCACTGCATGTTTTTATGACTGGCTAATGTCAACATAGCAATTATTCACACTGCTTTATGAAAGACCAAAAATGAACTTTCGCACAACGTTAAGACCTGGCTAGCATGTAACCTCATAGATTTGCTGTTCTGTCATGAAGCATATGAAATAGATTGAAAATAGGATTCTTTTAGTGCTCAGATTTCATCTGTGTACTGTAGAATACTTCTTGTTTTGTTTTACTCTGCTTGTAGGCATGTAATTTTGGAATCCAGAAGAAAAAAAAGCACTAAAACTATTGAGCACTGGTGGTATGCCTTTTTTCTTTTCTTTACTTTTCCTATTTTTTTTTTTTAATCTGCAAAATTATCTGGGACCTTAGAGAATTATGAGGTTAAACTAGTCTCAAGACCATTTATCAATTTTATTGAGCTCCATTGTGCAATGTACACTTCAGTTACTTTTCTATCAGTCTGCAGGCACGGGTGTGTCCAAACATTGAACTAATGTGTACTGTATAGTGTTGTACATGAATGTTTGTGTTTTATATACCACATGCAAAATGTCAATATGCACTATTTAAATGTTTTAAATAATATATTCCTCCTTTATAATGCTTAAATCTATATGATTCCAATATTTTTATAAGTGAGTGAGTGATCAGACTGGTTCCAACTCAGAATTAACAGCTGCTTTGTGTTTGTTATGCAGTGTTTGGCTGTTTATTCAGTATAGTAGATAAGCATGGCAACAGTTATGCTGAGTGTGTCTTGTGCCATCCTTGTTGAGCAATAAATAAAATGGTAGAACTAGGCATTTTGTGATATAACAGTTTTACTTTGGTAAAAGCAAAACCTATATATCTATATGGATATATAGATATGGAATATATATAACTAAACCAGATATAATTGCATTGCTATGTCTGGTGCTCATTGTATAGACTTTTATAATAAAAGTACCTTAACCTTTATTGTCATATATCTTTGTTTCTTATCATGCTTCCTCTTCTGCTGCCATCTCTGAAAAACAAGTGCCGAGTCCTGTACGTGTCTGTAGTTTCCAGGTGTTGTTGAGGCAGGTCCAGGTTCCACAGCCTGCCGACAGAGCCACATGCACTGGTGGTGGCTCAGCTGCTGACACAGCCTGTGACAAAGCTACTGCAGTTAAGCTTGGCTTTACCTGTTCAGACTCTGCCTCGGCAGCGACAGCAGGGAAGTGACCAGACCTGCTCCTGAACCGACAGCTTGGCTTATGGTGTGATGAGGGCTTTGGTTCCTGCTAGGGTGCCAGCCTGCTGAGTGCTGACATGGGAGCATGCTGTGAGTCTCACTCATTCCTGCTCCAACAGTAGCAGCTTTGGGAGTAGGTGGGGTAGAGAGCTGATTCAGACCATCCTGGGCTAATTAATTCACTGCTGATGAGCAGGAGTTGGTTGTGTCTCTATTGCTGTATCCCAGCACTGATTACTGTGTGGCCAGAAAAGTGTTACTGCAAACACTTTTGTAAACACAAGAGGATGCTTTTTCTCTGGACCAAATAGAGTTGTTGGTTTTGGGGTTTTTTATTTATTTTTTTTTCATAGTAAATTTGATGGAATTGCATGTGAAAACTGATTGAGTTCTGTCAAACTGACTCTTCTGTTGTGCTTTGTGTAAATCCTCCTTTCTTCAGCCTGGCAGGGGACAGGAGAACTCCCGAAGGTAAGACTCTGCTCGTGGATGTGTGGCAGTGCAGGTAAATGGGAACTAGGAAGTTGAGAGGGAGCAAGTGAGGGAGAGGAGACAGAAGGCAGCCTTCTGTACATTCTGCAGGGTGTGACACAGTAACCTTCCTTTTGCTCACATTTCTTCCCTCTGAAGATTTGGGGGGGGGGAAGGACAAAGCACAAATTCTTAGGACATTGGCTTGAAGAATGAGCAAGGTTGCTGCAGATCTGTTCTAGCATCCTCTATTTTTCCTTAGCATTATTTATTCAACAAAGTTTTCCCTGATCAGGATGTTAATGAGAAGACAGAAATCCCTCCAGTTGTGGTTTAGTGGATACTGCTTCAAATCCATGTGCAACAAAGCAATGAACTAAGAAGATTTTAATGAAAGAAAACCACTGTGACCACTATTAGCCAAAACAGAGGAGAAAAGGCGGTTTGGGTGGTGCAAAAAGCCCAGCAGTACTGGGACGGACCTTCCTTGCTGAAGAACCGGTTCTGAGACAATGCAAATCTATAGTATTCCAAGCTTTAACCTCTCTAAGCAGGTTTGCTTGAGCTGTTATGTTCCTGCAGGGCAAGGAGCTTGCTGGGAAAAGTGAGGTGGGCTGTAAAGAGTGTTTCCTATGCCCCAGAGTAGAGCAAGGTTGAGGAGTGCCTGAAAACTCTTCCATGGAGTGCTGGGTGTGTCTAACAGTTTCAAGACTTTTTTGTACCGGAGGAGTTGCCAGGAGGAGGAAAGGTTGGAGATGCCAAAGGTGCAATACATCTCCTTTCCTGTATATCCGGCTATTGAGTAATCAAGATTACAGGTCATCAATGACCTGTGTTCTGGGACAAGTGTCCTGGGATAGTGCATGGCAACAAGAGCCTTTTGGAAATGATGAGGTGTTGTGTTCTCCCTTTTAGGAGAGAGGATGGCTTGTCTTGGCCAGGAGACGGAAGTACAAAATCTGTGAACCTTGACAGCCAAACCAGTGTATGACTAGGTCATGCTACTGGGCTGAAGTGATCTCTTTCTGGATCCCCTCAGATGCCTCTCTGCTCCCTTCTGCATGACACAGATCCTCCCCACTGTGGTTGGACACAGAGACCATGTAGTACCCCGAGAGTGCGTTGCAGGACTTAAGGTTATATAGTACTGTAAATCCATGTAGCAGTTACACAAGCTTCGGGCTGGTGTGAGGGTGAAGCAGAGCCCCCTCTAGTGGTTCCAACTGTTAAGGTCTGATCAAAATATTAGATTTTTTTTTTCCCTAAAATAATTATTTTTCTCTGAAGGCAACAGTAGCCTGTTTTGGAAGCAACAGGTGCCTAAGAAATAAACATTAACCTTGACAGTAGATGCACTAGTAAAGAAAAGTGATCTGGGCAAGTGAGGTCTGATGGCCTGTGTGCTGGAACGTACTCGGCTGTTGAGGGTTACACTGGGCCAGAGATCAAGTGAAGGGTATGGAGCGGGCCCAGGATGCTGCCATCACTTGTGATCTGCTCTCCTGGTTACACATCTGTGTCTCAGGGCAGCCCCAAATCAAGGGGAAGAATAAATGTTGTTCAGGCCTTTGTAGAGATGCCTGCTCAGACTTCCAGCAGGGTTGGTCAGTTCTCGCAGATAAAGAAGCACCTGAAAATTTCAAAGACCCAAAAGCAACAGTGGTATATAGCTTTATTAACATTCCTACTTATTTTATCCAGAAACAGGAAAAAATAAAGTGGGGGGAAATGGAGACTTCGGATCTATTTTCACGGTGTGGAGTCAGGCCAGCACTTTACCAGATGAGCTCATGCATATTACCTTGATGTTTTGCCTGAAGTTGTCTGCAGTAGTCGCAGGCTTCTCCTCATGCTTTTGACTTCTGCATTAGTGGTCTTGAATTCCATCAGCAACTCAACCGTATACCTTATGAGACTGCAACACACAAATACAGCCACATACCCTTGAGAGGAAGCTGCCCTTAAACTTGCAGCCACCTTCTTTGCAAGCACAAGGTCTTACAGTGGCTGTCCCCTTCCCTGGGCAGCCCCAAAGCGATGTTCTGGAAGAGCGGCGGTATTTTAAATTCTTGTCCCACCTCATGCTTGACAAGTGTCCGTACACGCTGCTCTACTAAATTCTCCTTTCCTTCTTCCCTCCTTAAGGGCAGCTGTTGTCAGCCAGTATAAGAGCACTTAAAATATCATAAAATCACTGATTTTGTGCTGATCTTTGGTCTCTCAGGTTGTCCCTCAGTGAGGGTTTTGGCAGCCTGCAGCTGCCTGGGGATGTGAGCAAGACTGACAGAACACTCACACACACTTACTTAAGAAAGTCTGCAGTGGAGATGTAGCTCTGAGCTGTGACTGCATCCATGTCCTGAGTAGAGGAATACATCTGACAAAGTTTTTCTTCCAGTTCCTGTAGCTTTGATAACTTCACATGGCTCTATTCAACACCAGAGAGATTAAAAAAAAAAAAGTCACAGGCAAAGCCAGCATGGCTTACTGGGATCCATGTAATGCAGTCAGTCATGCAGGCAGGGGACACGCGTGCAGGAAAAGATATATACGCAGCTTTGGGGAGAAAAATCTCCATCTGAACTAGATCTTCCTTCTGGTCCTTCCAAAAAGACAGGCTATAGGAATATGCGTTTCTTTCCAGAGTCGGGAAAGATTGCAAGCACTGTGTGCAGTAAGGTCTTCAGCCAGCCAAGGGGCTTTGCCCTCTCTTGTGGTAGAAATGACGTTTTTATGGATATGCTTTGGAAGTACTTGCACAGGCTTACCCCAGACAGGGAACTACCAAAGACTGCTGGAAACATTCTTTTTGTAAAGCAAAAGGAAGCTACAGTAATCTATCTTTCTTGCTGTGGATGCAGCCTATCGCCCAACAGATTGCTATAACATTTGTTTTCCATACATCTGTTTCTGTTTAACATTTGGGCAAATGCCCAGTTCACAACTTTATCCCAGTGCTCAGACAGACCGATCTCACCCTGCTGCCAGCTCTACTGTTTGAAGTGTGCACCCTTGCCTGAACAAGCTTTTATTTGATTTTTTGGGGCATAATTAGTGATTTAACTTTATTTATAGGTCTAGCTTTTGCTATTTCTGTGGCATTAAAAATAGTATCCCATGAAGAAAAGCTTTTGTAAGTAACAGCGGGGACAACTGTGACTTGGTTTGTGTTATCAACTTCTGAAATATAATCAGCAGTTTCTAAGAATACAGGAGAGAATAAAGCCTACCTTTCCTTTATCACTGTCTCCATTGGAAAGCTTAGAAATATCATTTCTTTCAGCGGCTGAAAATTCCGAGCTTGTCATTGATGCAAATGAGAAGAGACAGAAGTCCTGTGAGAATCGGTGTGTGCTCGGTGCGGGGCATAACTGCAAATGCAGAGATCCTACCTTTTCCAGCTCTCATCTGCTGAATTTGTATCCATCTCTGGTTTCTTCAGCTGGAGCTTGTCAAGGGCCTTATTGCAAGTCTGAACAGAGACAGGGCAAGTCAGCCTTGGCTGACAAAACCCAAAATCCAGAGACAATTTTGCACAAGGACTTGAATACAAGGAACCAACCATCAGCATAACACCCTTGGCAATTAAATGGAAATACCACCAGCCTATCTCTTTCTTTGTTCCCTTGGCTGAGAGAACTTGCCCTGTGTCTCAAATTTGTCATGAAATCCCTGAAGGTAACAGCCAGAGAAATCCAATAAGGGTTTCTGTTTTCAGGAATATTCAGTTTAGTCTTAATGTGGTAAGTAGGAAAATGAGCTTGGGTGGGGGAAATCGAAGTCATGCAGTTGCTGACCAGATGCTGTATTCTGGCCAGGGGCTCCCACTTCCTTTTCCTTAATGAAAGCCAGGCTTTGCAGAAGGCACTTAACTTGTATCTATGCCACTCATTAAATCCTACAGGAAAATTCCAAGTAGATAGGCTGCCAGGCCTCCTCTGTAGCATGGTCAGCATAGAACAGCTTGGAGAAACACCGTTTGAACACGCGGGTCTCTCATCCCATACCTGTCTCAATCTTACTTATCTCACTGGTGATGCTGTGTTCCCCAGTTCACAGCGGGTATCTAGGCAGAGGTACAGACTTGTCCCACCAACCAAACTGCATGCAACCTCTTTGGCTTCAGCGTGTGCATTTGGCAGGAAAGGAGGAAGTCATCATTTCAAGCTGAACTAAAAAGTTAGGGAAAGATTCGTTCCCCTTTTGTACTAATTTCTGGCACGTAAAAATGGTCTGAACTTCATGGAGTTTTAAAGGTATGTATTTCTACTTGTTTTCCTATGCAGAGAAAATCTTTAGTTTCTGAGTTTGGAAGAGTAGAGAAGAAGAAAGCTGATGATGGGATATATCACAAATGAGGCTGGCCTTAAATATTGCTTTTTAAAGGGTGACGTGAAGGTAGGTTCCCTGCACCCCAACTCCTATGCTATTATTACTGTTAGGAGGTCTTGTGGTTCGATGGATGTTTCCATATCTGTCAAATGGTTATTTAAAGTGAAAAGTCAAATTTTTGGTGTTCTTAAATGGCTATAGCCCAGCTGTTTATGTCTCTTCGCTAGTGATGCAGTTTAGAATTCTTCCTCTTATGCTGAATTAAATGAGGTAGTTACAGAAGTATTTGCTTACCTGTCTGAAGAGGTCTTTGATGTGAAGCTCTTGACTGGGTATCAGCTCAAATTCTGCTTTGACTGCTGAATAGGTGTCATTTATAATAGCCAAAAACATGTTCTGCACAGGAAGGATACAGCTAGATATTTGTTTCAAGAAACTGCATTTGTATTGTGCTGGGGCTGCTGGTCTGGGGGGCTGGTCCATGCTAGGGCATGTAACTAACAGCATTAAAGAGAATTTCTGGGTGCAGATGTGCTCCTAATTATCTGATAATCTTAGGGGTTTAAGGAATATTTTGGAGAGACAAATGACTTTTCTCATCTGCAGTATCAGGCCCCAGCTCCTTGGAGGCAACAGATTTCTTGTCATATACTTGTAACTTTTTCAGAAGGTATTTCAAACTGAAGTAATTAATGAAAACATGAATCTAAGTGATAAAGCAAACCTGCACCTACACAATCCCATCAAATTCTCTCCTTAACCTTCCTACCTGACAGGGCTGACATTATGCAGTTTTCAAGAGCAGCCAATTAAGTTTTCAGAAGTTAAAATCTTGAGAAACAGGTGGTACAGTCAAGCAAAAGGTGCAATGTGCACGTTTAGTGGTGCTAAAGCCCTTTCTGTGGCTGTTTGTGGAGGAAGGGAGACCTGTGAAATGTCTTGTCTGCTGGGAACTCCTGCAAAAATGACTTTTTCTCTGCCTGGGTGTACCAAGAAGCAACCAGGGCAAGACCAGTGTCACACTGGGGTGGAAAACACTGTTTCAGAGCACTGTGTGACAGTTCTGCTCCACTGCTTATGCAAAAGGACAAGCATTTTTAAGATGATACATACCAGCAATATGAAGAGCACAAAGAATACAAATGTTATGAAGTAAATAGGTCCAAGGATTCTGTTTGCTGCTTCTATGACTTCAAAATTAAAATCTCCCAGCACAATACGGAACTGTGTAAAGCTGGGAGTAAAAAAAAAAATACCAGAATGAGTTTGACTGGTTTAGATATAATTGAGACACAATAGATACAATTAAGACTGATTCACCATTATCTTAGTCACTGAAATAAAAAGCAAGGCAGGATAATACAGCAATGGTAAATTGGGCATTTAGCATGTATTTGAGAATTTGAAAGCACAAATGGATTTTTAAATGGCTTGTATGAGAAAATACTTTCATTTTGGATAATTCCCTAGTTTTGGATTTTTTTTAATATTTCTTTTCTGTTCTAACTTCATGATCTTAGTACAGAAGGTAAAAGTACAGGTCCCTGTGTCACCCTACAAGGGATTTTACTCCTATCTAAGATGAATTCTTATTTCTCTATTGCAGCCTCTTAGAACTATCTCATATCCAAGTGGATCCAAAATTAGCTATTTTTTCTGGTTTAGAAATGCCTTAATTTTACATGGAAAAACTGCTTTCAAACAATCTGGTACAATGGCAAAGTTGTTTGGAGAGCTGTGGGGACTCCACTGTGAACTGCTCCTGAGCTTCCCCTTCTTATGCTTCCCTGATTTGTTTACCATACACATGGTATTTTCAGGACATAGAAAGGCTTTAGGAAACAGATTGTAGGGGCAGAAAAATTGTGTTTACTCTGGGAAATAAGAGTACAGCTCTCCAACACTTGAGCTTAAGTTCTGCTTAGCAGAAACTGGCTTGCACGAGCTGGGGGGTTTGTATCAAAGAGCTGAGAAAGTAGCATACATGCAGTTTTGTAAAGTGGAAAACTCTTCAACTTGCGACTCGAAGACCAGATAGCCTAACTGGGCATAGGCAAAGAAAATGATGAAGAACATAAAGGCAAATCCAATGATGTCTTTGGCACAGCGACATAAAGTGGAGGACAGCTGCGTCATGGTTTTGTTCAAGTTTATGTATTTAAATATCTGCAAGAGAGTAGAACATACTGTTACTTGGGGATCGAAATACATCGCAACTTCCTAACAGAATTTCTGGAATCTTAACCTGTAAATTATGATTTCAGATAAGTCATACCTAGAAATAAGTTGTGTGGTATGTATCTAGGAGAACTAGGATTCTTGTTTCGCAAGTAAGAAGGAAATTATAGGTGTCATGGCGCAAAGCCACTTTTGAATCAAGTTCAGGTACAGTTTGCCTTTCTCTGCAATTACAAAGTAGCTACTGTTTTTTACCTTTTGGCTACAAAAGCTACCGCTAGCTTCACCTATTAGACCCATGCCATCTGTATAGGTCTGTCTGTGACCTGGATGATATTTGGTCTAGGACAAGACAGAGTCTGAGGAGGCTCTTTGGCTGGTGATTTCCCAGCTGCTCCAATACAGACAGCTGCCCACATGCAAATTCTTTTTTTTAGATGGGCTTGGAATTTGTGTGACCTGTGTTTATGAGAAGGAGCTAATTTTAAACTCTTCTGGAATCTTGTAAACAAAATTCTCCCTTTTAGCCCCATCACCCATGAAAAGGTAAGTGAGCACTTATGCTATGCTTAGAAAAATTATAATTCTCAAGAACAAAAAAACAGGAATAAGAGACAATACCTTTATCCAAGCAAAGAAGATATTGACAGCAATCATGTCATTGTAAAGGACTTGCCAGAATGCAAGGAAATAAAAGTCTGGATATACACGGTCATCAGAGAGCAGCTTTTCCATTAGCAGGGACACTTTCACAGTGCGGTAGATATTGAAGGCGATGGCAAGGATGGACACCTGGAGGAAAGCAGAAGCCAGTGAAACCTGCCCTCTTTTCAGACTGTCGCTTTGCACAGGAGAGACTATGCTGATTTCAAAAGGCCCTCTGTTAGATTTGTCATAAACTGTATAGATAAGACTTTACGTGCCAAATAATTTGTAATTGTCCTGTGATAAATTTTGGGCTTGTGCTCTGTAACATGCTGCAAATGTTCTAATACTACAGCATTGGCTCTGCTACATGCTTGTGCTTCCCTTCTCTGCAAAGATTAAGGCTAAAACAAACGAGGTGGATAATGAGTTGAAAGGATGTGAAGCTGCAGTGAGTTGACAGCAAGGCTAGGACAGAGCTCAGGTGTGCTGGACCATGGTGGGCCATGTGGCCTCTGCAGTGTAGGACAGCTGATGGCTGACTAACCAGACACAGGTTTGGGCTGTTCTGACTCTTTGGCTGTCTCTCCAGTGCTAGCCTAGGCTAGCAAGCACCAATGTGAAAGTCAAGGGATAGCTCACCACCAGAAGCAGCAGTTCCAGCCAATTCCAGGCATTTCTGAAATAATGCTTTTTCAGTTTTACTATTTTAATAGCTTCCTGAATGATGAATGTAATGATGAAGAGGCAAAAGATGATTTCGCAGAAAGCCAGGAAGTAATCATAATGTGTGACATATCTGAAGAGCTTCACAGAGTAGATATGTGAGGAGGTGAGAGCACCCCCAGTGGCAGGGAACTCTACCACCAACCTGGAAAAAATTGGAAACTGATGTTAGTTACCATCCTTTTAAATCATCTCAGCCCTTCATTTTCCGATGTTAATTATTATGACATTAATAATACCTTACTGGAACTCCTACATCTGTTAAGAGCTTCTTGTAAGGGCTAATTTCCCAGTGAAAAGAGTATTACATGGCTGAAGGGAAAAAGAAGCTCTTGGGATACCCAAGCTAGGGTGTTTAGTTAAAAATCTTTAAAGAAACTGTATCTCAGAAGAGCAAATGTTCACCCTACCTGGAGTTTTTTCCTTCCACTAGCTGCAACAAGAGTAATAATCCAGCCTTTGACCATGCGAAAGGCTATGAAATCTATTCCAAATGACAGCAGCAACCGGCTCTACAAACCAGGCACCAACTATTAAAAAAACCCAAACAAAAAAAAAACCACCCACCCAACAAC
>JANIJG010003325.1:0-12500 GCA_024611175.1 Megaceryle torquata
GCACTGAAGAAAGTGAAATGGAGGGCATTTTTTTTTTTTTTTTTTTTTTTTTTTTGACATGTTCTTGCATATACAACAAACAGGTGTGAATCAGCTCCAGGCCAAAGTCTAACCTCCTTTCTCAGGCAAAAACCTGAAAACTGTGCCAATGGGAATTATTTATGTAGTTTTATGTTTCCTCTGGGTGTGATTATAGGGTTATTTGTCCCAGCCATTTGGGTTCTCCTTTAGAAGTTACACCAGGAGAGAAAAGTTTTCCTATGAAAAAGAGAACAGTGTATCAAGAATTATACTTGGCCATCAGCCTAGGGACATGAGCTCCTGTTTAGATAAGCACTTTTGCATATACTTCATTTTAAGCATGCTCGTCTTCTTGCCCTCACTGGGACCACATCTGAGATGGAAGCTAATTGCTGGGGACAGTATATGTGTGTGTGATGCACCTGTGTTTGCAGAATTTTGAATCCACTGAAATCAGGGGAACTTGCACTGTTGATTTCAGAGAGGCCCTGTTTTTGCCCCAGGTATTATGCTGCTTTAGAGACCTCCATCTGCCTGGCAGTGTTAGGTAGGTTCATGATAATTTTTTTTTAGCTGTTACTGTTTTCTCTTATAGAAAACCTGATGTAATCTTGGGAATTATTTCACTTAACCATGTCCCCTTCATTATTCTTATATTCTTCATCTCTGTGTCCTTCTTCAACTTTCAAACACTGGGAAGGATTAGTTTTGAGATTCATAAAGTACTTTATCTCTCAGTGGAGCATGGGATGATATTTTTGATTTCTTCCAGCTTCTATTAAGTTGTTTAACTGGTGAATTAAAGCTTAGGGTGAGATGTTCTTAATTATGAACCTCTCTTTCAACTAAGTGTGGTCATAAAATTTAAATGTAAATAAATCCTAAGAAAACAATGTAGCTACTGAAAGTTTTCTGTAAAATCTGTTTGAAACTCTTCAGTACGAGCTTGCTGTTCTAGATAGTAAAAAAAATGATGAAATAAAGTGATAGATGTGTATGTATATATTAGTTCTGTAAGAGCAGCTAGCTCAAGAATCTCACATTCCTCCACCTTAAGCATTTTGGATTTCTCATAGCCTTTTTCTTCCTGGGTTTTTGCTCGATTCCATTACTCTTTTCTTATGTGTTATTGAAGGCCAGGTATCTGCTCCACTTTGTCTCCTGGCTGCTTTCCCTCTCATCATTCACAACTGCAGTTTCAAACTCCAGTAGTATTTTTTTTTTTCAGAACAACACATGAACTTTTCATTGATTGAAGGTCAAAACTGACTTGGAGAACAGATGGAGTGTGGAAGGATGAACCTTTGCCACCCACTGAGCATTAACACCTGCTTATTTGTTACATCTGCTCACTGCAGCTTAGAGGCTCCTGAAAATTTTACTCAAGTGATTTGGGACTTGCTATTGGACTGAGTGCAA
The DNA here is from genome assembly GCA_024611175.1 of Megaceryle torquata. Taxonomy (NCBI): domain Eukaryota; kingdom Metazoa; phylum Chordata; class Aves; order Coraciiformes; family Cerylidae; genus Megaceryle; species Megaceryle torquata. Next base: position 1,441 of record JANIJG010003325.1, read on the forward strand.
ATGCTTTTTGTGAAAGAGGTGTTGTTTTTACCTTTTCAGTCTGTGCATTCTGTGGGGCTTGAGGTGGCAATTAACTCCACATGCTTAGACTCTAAAAGAGGGACTATGATTCTTTTGAGATGTTACTACAATAAAATTAAAGAGCAACATTGAGATGGCATTGAATGTAAACTGTGAATGTTTTAAAAAGAGATAGGTTTAGGATTTCAGTTAATTTCATACAACAGTGTGTTTACTTCCCCATGAGCCTGGCTGTACCATAGCATAGTTTTCTTCGGGGCTTCCAGAGAAGGTAGAATAAGAATAGTTTGTCTCCATCCCACCAACTCCCAAGTGAAGGCATTTCAGCCACAAAATTAGTGGGGAAAAGAAAAACTCTTTCTGATCTGCCCTCTGTTTGTAGTCAGAACCTGTATTCCTGTCTTTCTGCAGTAGCTCTCTGAAAAGTGTTTGCTAGGGAGTGATGTGACACTAAACCAGGAGTTATTTCTGTGTTTTTCAAGACTGGCCCCTGGATCTGGGAAATTTTATTTGGAATAGCTGCCAACAGTATTTCAGTAAGAAAAACCAGTCATTTATTAAACTGCTATACATCAGGAAACAGACAAATGATTTTAAGTAACGAGAAAAAAAAGCAGTGAATTAATAGGTGGTTTGCTTGCACCAGCTGAATCTTAGCAGAATATGCAATGTATTTATCCTTGTTACTGTGTTCAAAATTAGAAGCATGCTTTTTAACTTTACGGAACGTAGTTTCTTGGCCTGATCCAAAGTCTTTTGACATGCTGCTAACTTTCCTTACTATCCTCAAGGATAAAACTCAAGAAAAGTAATTTTGAGAAATATTATGTTCTGGATATCATTCCTTAATACTCTGTAATGAAGTTCTAGACAATAAAAATAGAAACCAATGTGTTAATACGTTGTTGGGGCTTTTTTTGACAATTTCTCAAGTTAAGAATGCGCTGTGTATCCTTGTTAAAATGTGTATAAGTCAGAAGAGAACTTGCCTGTTGTTCAGAAAATGAATCTTCTTTGTTCTACATGTATCCTAAATGATTTTGAACCAGCCCAGATCATTAAAAGCTACCAAGATCTGACCATAATTAGTGATTTCTAACCTTATTTCGGGGTATGTGAGATTATGACTTTCTGAGAATATAACCAACCTTCCTTTCTGGTTTTCTGCAGGTTGAGAAACAGCAATTATATAAACATGCATCGAAGGCATACAACCCTTCGAGAGAAGGGCCGGAGGCAGGCCATCCGTGGCCCAGCCTACATGTTCAATGAGAAAGGCACCAGCCTGACTGCAGAAGAGGAACGCTTTCTCGATTCTGCAGAATATGGCAACATTCCCGTTGTGCGAAAAATGCTGGAGGAATCCAAAACCTTGAACTTTAATTGCGTCGATTATATGGGACAAAACGCCCTTCAGTTAGCTGTAGGGAATGAGCACCTGGAAGTGACGGAGCTCCTCCTCAAAAAGGAGAACCTTGCTCGAGTTGGAGATGCACTTTTGTTAGCCATCAGTAAAGGATACGTGCGCATTGTAGAAGCAATATTGAACCACCCAGCCTTTGCACAGGGACAGCGTCTCACGCTCAGCCCCCTTGAGCAGGAACTGAGAGATGATGATTTTTATGCTTACGATGAAGATGGAACTCGGTTCTCCCATGACATTACCCCAATCATACTTGCTGCCCACTGCCAGGAGTATGAAATCGTTCACATCTTACTTCTAAAAGGCGCGCGGATTGAAAGGCCACATGACTATTTTTGCAAGTGCAATGAATGTATTGAGAAACAGAGGAAAGATTCTTTTAGTCACTCTCGATCGCGAATGAATGCCTACAAAGGATTAGCCAGTGCCGCTTATTTGTCTCTTTCCAGTGAAGACCCTGTCCTTACTGCTTTAGAGCTAAGCAATGAACTGGCCAGACTAGCCAACATTGAAACTGAGTTTAAGGTAATTCTCCACCGTGCCTTTTTCTGTGGGCTGGGTGTGTTCAGGGTGCTGTGTGTTTTACATGTTTGATCAAGTCTTGGCTTGATGTTTGAGGGGGTGGGGGGCAAAGGAAACTGCCAGATGTGTTAACTACACATCAGTTATGACTGCTATGTGTTCTCAAGTTAATAAATATTTTGAAGTGAGTATTGCATATTACAGCAGAGACATTCTTACTTGGAGATATTAAGTTGCACACACTGATTGCTTAGAATCTCTCAATTGCAGCAGGAATAAAAATTAGATTATTACAGAAATGGAGACTCATTTCTTGCAAGAAAGGTAAGTCTCTTTAATTGAGAGATCTATTTAAAAGGCAGAACTCCAAAGGTTCATCTAATGACTTAAGAATCCAGTACAGCTAGTTCTGTTACAATGATAAAAGATATAAATTAACCAATTTTTGTTCTCTGTGAGATAATTTAAATTGCATTGCATCTTAATAGTTTGGTTCTGCGTCAGTATATGATCAATTTCATGAAGAAGAAGGGGTGAAATGATCAAGAGGCTGTTACAAAGTTTATGCCCAACATGACAGTGGAACTTGCAGAAGTCTCTGACAAGTTATTCAAGATTTCCATTATCATAATGAGTTTGTAAATGTCCAATGTCATTTGCATTATTTCTCTAAGTCATTTACATGACATAAATAGCATTGTCTCCCTTTCTAAAATAAATTAGTCATGAAAAAGCTCATTTTCAGTGGCTCAATCAGCAACATAAGACTGTTTTCTGACTTATGACTATTGTGAAGCTACAATCATGATGAGTGAGACTGGGGTAATAAAATCTATGTTGTGAGTAAAATGGGGTAGGATGCCTGCCAGGAATCCATTATTTTTAATTTGGAAAACTATTCGAGTGTTAAAGTATCCATTTCAGGATTTGTAGCTGTATGCTGTCCGATTTAAGAGTGAAAAGAAAGCACATGCTCAGGCTGTTGCCTTTGAAACTCTGTAGTAAGTCTCTGATAGGAAAAAGCTGAGCTCTTTTAGCAATAACATCAGGATAAAATCTTGCAAATTCCTTTCCCAGGGGAATCAGAATTACAATAATTTAAAAGGGAGTTTTTACTGGCATGTCACTCAGTCCTAGTGATGCAACCTCAGTGAATCTGTCTGCTTGACTGAGGGTTACTCCAAGGTGAATGTGCTGTGGGATGACACTAGGGCTAACAGCATGAATATCTCATGAATGTCCATCTTTTTTCAGTAGGAAAATATATATTGTGTGTGGAGCATGAGCAGCCTCAGTATTACATACCTATCTGTTCTGCTAAGTGTCTTGCTGCAGAAAGGTGAATCTGTTTCTACCAGAATCCCTCCTTTTGTTCATAGAGCTGCCAACGTGGTCTAGACCTGCACTGACAGGTCCATCAATCCTCCAGGAGCAAACGAGCAATCCAATGTTATATAGTCTCATGATGGTTATATCTCCCCAGCACTGGCAAATGGATGGGAGTAAATCAATACCGGAAAAAACAATATTACAAACCGCTTGCCAAATTACTGTATTTCCAGGAAGACTTTCCAATTTCATTGCCTTATTGGAAGGTTCTGTACCACGCACATTTGCATACGTTAGTGAAGTACCTTGGAAGTACCTGTACCACTCATTTAATTCAAAATTGTCACATTCCTTTAATATATTAATGCTTCCAGAAAGAAGAAACTTCTCAAGATTATAATGTATTCTCACTGTAGAAAAAAAATCAGGTGTATGTATTTATGCAAAAATATTTATTCCTGTTAACATAATCAGTGTGATGTGGAATAGGGTATTAATAAAACAGTAGGGTTGTTTTTCACAGAACATGACATTTTGAGAATTCATTCTCCAAAATGAACATGATTGCTGTAAGTGTATTTAAAAAGCCCACAAATGATGAACATTTATGAAATCAGACAAGCTCCAGAGGATTTTTTGTGTGTGTGTGTGACTAAAATAATACTTTCCTAGTATTTTAAATTTTTGTTGCTAAAGTTCTGTAATTACAATTGGTGCTCAGAAGATTTATGAAATTAACAGTTAGGATTATTTCAGAATAACTATTTATATGCAATCTTAGCAACACAATTTTCAGGAGGCACAAAAAGTCCTTGAAAGGGAAAGACATGAGTAAGATTTTAATAATGTGGGTGGACAAATAGTAATTAAGTAACCTCTGAAGAAACTCCTAGCATGAGCTAATTAAAATATAAATGCAGTGCCTCTCACCTGCTGCTTGCTGCCCTAAATCTCTTATGTAATAGCACTGTTCAGCACATCCATCTGAGGAGCCAGTACATGCACTATGTTTTTAGAGAACAGGAAATTTTTTAGGTGAGTTGCTTCCTTGTACAGATGCCAAAGGTGAAGAAAACCAGCCACATGTGCCACTTGAAAGGAGAAAAGTTGCATTAGCTGTGGTTGGCCACAGTTTGAGAGAGAATCTGATGAAGATCACTACGTGAAAATCATTGTATCCATTCTTTTTTACAGCAGCAGAAGCTGAATAGGTTGTTACCATCCTAAATTGCTAAGATTCAGTCATACACTGCAGTTCTTTGCATCAAAAAGCAGTAAAGAAGTGTTACTAAGATGAAAATGGGAGGCTGGACACACACCAGCTCACTCTACTGGCCTTTAGCAGCCTTTCTATTGACTGATCAATAGATCTTTAATAGCAAGAGTAGATGTTCTGGCTATCGGTCTGGAGTGGATATACTGCCCTATTGAACTCCGTTCCTCATGTGTTGATTTTGGCTCAAAAGCAAGGTCAAGACAGTCGTCTACCGTGGGGCTTTCCACATGCTGAAAAGAATTAATATAAGAGTGGAGACCTGGAGCTGGAAGAAAGAGGGAAGCTGTCAGAGCAGATCAATGCAAAGGGTTTTACTGGAGCAGAGACTCTATTGGGGTAAATCAGTGCTGTTTCACTGAAGCTTAGGGGAGGACAAAGTAGGTATGGATCTGACCCAGTATTTAGAACAAATGTATAGTTTGGATCAGTGTTTCTGTGCTATTATTTCAACCAAATGTCAACTTTTGCAATGCTTATTGAGGAGGAAAAAAAACCCCTGGAATAATGTTACATTAGCATAGAAGTAATTTCATTTTTTCCCTTAATTTCTCTAGTGTCAAAATGTTGCAGAAAGTTTTCTTACTAATGGGAGAAACCAAATTGCTTTGAAAGATCTAGGTGAGTCTAGAATGAAATAATCTCCCTTCCCCAAAATAAAATGAAAAATATTGAAATGGTTGTGTTTAGTGAAAATGTTAGTAATGTGACTGCATTAAATGTCCTGGCAATGATGTCCCTCTATTTCTCTCTTTTACTTAAACTGAAAAGAAAAAAAGAAAAGAAAAAAATTAAATCATCTAGTACACTTCCATTTCTTTAAAAGTTGGCAAACCCTGGACCTGAGTCATAAAATCGTTTCTTCTCTTATCTGCCAGTTTGTTTTGCTTATGTAAATAAGCTTGATGTCACTTCCAGTATGAGCAACATAGCCAGGATTTGTCCATACGAACAAGTCATCACCCACGAGAAAGGTTGAGGAGAATTGCTCTCCTTTGTGGTCCAGAGAAATCAATCTTCCCCATGTCACCTTGGTGTGAAACCATATGCAGATGTCTTCATAGTTAACAGCTGTCCCCAGTCAGGGGCTTCATTTCTAAGACAGGAATATTAAAAGCAGAGTCAACCAAATCATTTTTATAGGTCCATCAAACCTCTTAGGAGATGACATTTCTAGCAAACAGTCTATAGGCACTGCCCCTGCAACTGTCTTTAACAACAGTATTAGTCTTAATGTTACTGTCCACGTCCTGGACGCAGTGAGTGAAACACAGAATAGTAGCTCTGTTCACTCTTTTTAAAGCTGTGACTCTGCACTTGTTTCTGCTGAGATCCCACTCTAACCCAGGTCGGTTTCACAGCCTTGAATATGCTGTCAGTTTAGATGACATGCTTTTGTACATCAGGAAACATCCTTGTGATGAAGAGAATCAGCCAATTCACTCCATTGAGCAATCCAGACAAATTAAATTATAGAATCGCAAAGGAGACTGTGAAAAGATCTCACCAACCGTAAGTGGCAAATAAGATCTCAGCTCCTGTTGATTAAAATGTTACTGAAGGCACGATCAAAACCACCACCTGGAAGACATACAGTGTAGGGTTTTTGTTTACCAACCCTACCAACATTGTCAGATCATTTACTACAGCGTAACAGGTTTTCTTTCTAAATTTACTGCCTCTTGCTGTCACTTTTCTTTTAATTGTTGTCCTTTCTCTAAAGACAAGTGTTAGGATCCAGAAGCAGCCCCTCGCTGTGAGCCTGCTTTTGTGTGAAGTGAGCATCATGCCCAGGCTCTGCTGGCTGCTGGGTTGCAACTGGTTGCTATGCTATTTGTGGGGAGTGATGGCTTGTGTGGCAGCAAGTCAAGTGTGTAGATGCCTACAGAGATGTGCCTGCTAGGAACTGTTTGTTGTGTCTTTGGGGCTGCAGTAACATAAAACAGCTGGGGCTTGAATCCCTAAATTCTCAGGATGCTGTAGGAGTGACACAGCCACCCTGGAGACTCAATGACTTGTATCTGTTAGGGTTGACCTGGCATTCCTGTGGCCCAGCTCTTGCTTCAGTCAGACCCATCTTGTTTCTACCTAAACAGAAGTTGTTAACTTCACAGGGTGCGCTTTGCTTTAATTTCTTGAGAGAAATGGCCTTGTACACATTTAACCAGGATTTGTGGCTTTATCCCTGGTTTTGTTTTCTCCTGCACAAGTAGCATCAATTTTACCTGGGTTGAAAATTAAGAATCACCATTATAAATACTTTTGTGTATATGACCAGCGACTGACTATTCACAAGTGATTGTCTCTCACACCAGCTCCTGTACACAGTTGTGAAGCAATTGCTATTTCTTCTCCTGTGGATTTTCTGACAACTCCAAAAAGCAGCTGTTTGGGAGTGAAATCCATGTCTTCCTATTGCATCCCTTTGCTCCTCTACTTCTTCTGACTCTCCTTGCTGAATTCATAATTGAGAGAGAAGGCCACTGGGTGATTTGGCTTTCTCCCAGATTAATACATGACAATACTGTGCTTTGATTTACCCGGGTCAGAATATCCCATTCAGACACTTTGCATTGCAGTTTATGTTCTAATTAGCTTCTCTGCTTCTCCTGGTGGTTCTGTGCTCCTTCAGCACCCTTGGCACCTTGGTCCCTGCTGCTTTTGAAGCCATCTTAATATTCAAAGTGAAAAGAGTGACTCATGGTTTGTTTTTTTTTAATTATTTTTTACTTAAATGCATGGTACCTGAGAAAGACCAACGTATTGCTAAATGTATTTACACTGTCAGTGCACAGGCAAAAGAGTTGTGCACTTCTGTAGAAATGATGAAAGGTGCTGTTTCTAAAGGTATTGTAGTAACCTATAATTTTTTTTTCAAGTGTTTTTGGATATGAAGTTTTCCAGGTCAGTCTTTAATGAGAACACTATATTTTTTTCTTAGCGATGGGGTCAGGGATCTAATTTGGTGCCTTAAGAAGCCTTATAAAAGGACTGTTCCCCCAGCCAATTTCTCTACTGCCTCAAAAACATGTCCATTTAGAGGCTACAATATATTTTTATTTCAATTTTCACTTGTGCAAAGTAAATGCATAAGCAGGTACAGCCAATTACCTGACTCATAATACAGGAAAGAATCAAATCCCAGTAAAGCATAAAAACAAATTTCCTATTATTAAAATCTTAACTTATTGTTGGAACAGATTAGGTATTAAAATAAGAGAGGAAATTAAAAAATGAGCATGGAAATAGCCTGGGAGAAGGAGAATATATTTAAACCTTGTAGTGAAATTTGTGTTTGGCTCACTGAGTGGGACTCACTCACTACATGAGGAACTCATTCTCCATGCTGTTCTTTTTCAGAGACAAATCTACTAACAATAGATGCTGCATTGAGATCGTCTTGAGAGCTAAATTAATTAATTGCAGATATATTTTGCAGGGATGTGTAGCAGAGACTGTGGAAACTGGATGTAGGGAACCCTTCTGACCCTAAAAACCCACCAAATTTCTGACTCTTCTATTGTTCTTTTTAAATATTTATAGATTAGGAAATATCCTCTGTATTTTGAGGGCTGTTGTTATAAGTGCTCTTTCTACTCCTGTTCTGTGATTAAACCATTTTGTGCCTGGCATATTGCCCAAGAAAAATGGGTTTTAAAATGTTGCATGAGAAGAAAATCTCTAAAGCTTTTCAGAGTGGTTTAGAAGCAATGCCAAAGCTGTGATGCCTGGAGCTGTCTTGAAAAAATATACTTGTATCTGCAAACGTGAAGGTACGTTAGCATCTGTCTATGTCTATTCACAGTAAAGCAGAGTGGTAGGTGCTGTGATTCATAGGGAAGGGTTCTACAATCCCACACTTGCACATGGAAAAAATAAGACCATTATTCATGAAAGGTGTAGCTAGTGACAGCACTCGCCATGGAGAAGTCACATGAAATAGGATCCTGGACACTGTCTACAAAAGTCATTTATTCTGCTTTATGGATGTTTGAGTGACATTATTGTTAAAATCTGCCAACTAACATGGGTCCAAAAAAAAAAAAAAAAAGAAAAAGAAAACCTTTTTAAAAGCTGACAAAATAGTTTCTACAGGAAAATGTCCTCTTTGCTTTCCTAGAGGAACAAGACCATGTCTGTCTTCTGAAAGTGAGGAGGGGAAAAATGGATTCTTACAACACATCAAATCAGAGACAATGCACCAGTGTAAGAAAATTTAATATTTTAATCAACACCTTAAGGGTTTTGATCCTCTCAAAAAACTGTTTGGAGGAAACTTTTGGAGATGGCAAGACAGGAGCAACCCTGGAAATATTTGAATCTCCAGGAGAGTACGCTGAGATACTTTTGCATCCTGTGATGCTACTGCAAGTGAGACTTTTGGCAATGCCCATTTGCACACCATCAGTGTGATGTTTATTACCCTTTACAGCTCCTTGGGAAGTCATTTCTAGTCCCACTCAGTTAAGGATGAACAGCATTGCAACTGCAGCACTTAAAACAACTTCCTGTTGCCAGCTTGATTGCACTTAACAGCCCTAAGGCTAGAGCAGGATTGAGTGATAGACATGGTCATAAAAATATGGAATAACATGGAATTCCTTTTAATCATTAATGGGAGACAATAATGGGTGTGTTGACAAACTGGGTGAGAAAAGGAAAATAGTGGAAATGGTTCACGGAATGAAGCAGCACAGCAGCTGCCTCGCCACCATCAAGCATTTCAGAGGCATTTTTGTGTAGATGGGTTTTAAGCCAAACAATGTGACACCTAAGCCAGGTAGAGAGGTAAGTGCAAAATCTGGGACCAGTTATAGCTGAGCATATTTCAGTTGTTTTAAGGTAATTTTGCTCCTGGGATTTCTGTGTTTCCTTACAATTAGACAGCCTATCCTCCATCCAGAGTGCGTTTCGGTCAAGTTAAAAAAACCCTATTAATGGACATGCTTTAAAAGGACCTGAAGGGCAGGAGTTGGTGAGGGTGGTGAGCAGAGTTAAATCCTTTACACAAAAATAGCGCCGGGAGGAATCTGTAGTAAAAAGGGAAAACCCAGAAATATTAATGTGTTTGCTCCTCCCCTGCGAGAAACTTCTGATCTTAAATTTCTGAATCTGAAGTTTCAACAATCCAGTCACTGGGTTGCACTGGGGCTGTTAGTGTACTTTCTCTCTGAATAAATGGCTGATGACTTCTATTTTATTTCCTCTTGTAGCTTGCTGTAGTGATTATAAAAAAGTCTAGATTTTTCCATATAGTTCTTAAATCCTGGGTATGATGAGCAATTTAGAAATTAATTTTTGTTATGTAAGGTAACTTTTATGAATTACTCTGAACTGCCACGGCCTGGTGGCAACTGATTTTACTGAGCCATGATTTTCAGGAAATATATTTGTGACATTATGTAGAATAACGTGGAACATATTGGATATATTTAGAAGAAAGGGGTATAGAGTTGAGAGATTTCCTTTTCATCCTTCTTGAACCTGAGCTTTTGATAGTGGATATGAGGGGAGAGTCTTGACACAGGTAACCTCTGAATATTTTGTAGTCGGGTAAAGCATAATGAAGCTTGTAACATGCTAATTAGGAATGTAAAGTGCTTTGACTAAGTAGAAGGAAAAAAAACAACTGATGTTGCAAGATAATTTGTTGTGTGTGGAAGGGATTTGTGTGAAGAAGAGGTTAAATACCAAGTTATATTAAGTTAAAGCTCTTGTGATATAAATGCAAGTGAAATAAGGTTAAATTAAATGAATATAGTACCCATGTGTGTTGCAGTGTCATATACACCACATGTAGCTGAGCAGAGGACAGTAGGCAGCTGGTGTGAAGATTTACATAGCATTTAAGGGGCTTTTGGGAGCTCTTTTAGTGAAAGTGATGCTGCAATGCTTGTTTCTCATTCTATCTACTTCTCAGAAACAAGGAGTTAAGAAAATTGTTTGTTTTTAGAGATGGCTGATTTTGGGAATGAAGATGATTCCCTTGCATTGTGTTAGCCATTTGTGTGTAAGCATTGCTCCTCTACAACAGATTTTTGACTACAGATGCTTAGAAGAATGATTCTAACAGATATACTGACTGTCACAAACCCAGCAGACAGGAAGCAAATAATTTAGAAACACTTTCAGAATGTAATTAAACATAAAGCCTTCAGCTTACCCCAATGTTATTAATTTCACATTTTGTATTTTATAACAGCTTTAACATGGGAAAAAAGTTCTCAGTAGTTGGCAAAATCACAGCTCATTTGACCATCATATCATATTTGGATTTGTTGAAACCATGATTTTATCCTCATCCTTTGAAAGAAATATGTACAGTGAAGGTGGTGGACTAACCGGTGGGTCTGATCCAAGGCTGACCACTGCTCATGGGCTTCCTCTCTCTAGACAAATGAGGAATAACAGATCACATCTTGGATTAAGAGATCCATCACAGCAAACTGATTGATCAGCAGTTGTATCAGTACGTGGGATTTATGCTCTACC
>JANIJG010003327.1:0-32974 GCA_024611175.1 Megaceryle torquata
TGGATGCCCCTTCCCTGCAAGTGTTCAAGGCTAGGCTGGATGGGGCTTTGAGCAACCTGGTCTAGTAGAAGGTGTCCATGCCCATGGCACAGGAGTTGGACTAAGATGATGTTTAAAGGTCCCTTCCAACTCAAACCATTCTGTGATGTTATGCATTCACTGTACATACATCTACCCACTTGAATACATATACTTGCTTATATAAAGCATATACCTATAAAAATCAATATGTAAACATGGTTGGAAAGTAGGTATAAATACATACGTGTACATCTATTTGTGTGTGTGTGTTTCTGTATTTTTCTGTGTTGTGGTTGATATGTCAATCTTTGTTTCTTCAGCACAGTAGATATAAGTATCCCATCCCTCTTACACCTGCTCACCTCCAGAACGGGTAGTTCCACCCTCCTGGGACTCTGTGTTGTGCTGGAAGGAAAAGCTGATTCCAAAAATCTGTCCCCACAGCCCCTCTCTACCTTCAGAGACTGAAAAAGAAAAAAAAAAAAACAACCCAGCTATAAATGCTTTGAACTGGGGAGTAGTGAAGGCAAGGCCCAAAGCGTGGTAACATCTGTTGTGCAGAGGACATAAAGCGGTGGGCAGCACATGCATATAGCAGTGTTCATTCTATCCCATGACACCTTTCCCAAGCAGACACCCCCTTTGCCAGCAGTGGCCTAAAACACTGTCTGCTGTGGATTTGAAGAGTAGCCTACACTGGAAAAGGACTGCTCTGCTTCTGTAAAAATCTTCCGAGGAAAACAGCTGGCTTTCTTGAAAGCTCTCTGCAAGGCATGTTATGCTTCCATCAAGAACTGGGTAACAGCCTTGCTTCCGAAAAAGTGTTTGGACCAGTTCATATTTGAGCTTTTTTCCCCCTTTCTTCATGTTACTTAAACCACTTAGTTTTACCAATGCTTCCATATTCAGCAGGTGACCATTCACCAGTGACCATTTTGTCAAACTAGATAGCGTGAAATGTATTCCCTTTGCCAGGCTTTACAATTGGACCCAAAAGATAGATCAGTCTCATTTGCCACAGATTAAAAAGCTTGCTGTTTTTTAAATCAAGATCCTAGAAGTAGAATTATATTTATTTTTCAAACACAGAATTACTGAAGGCTCAAAATAATCTCAGTAAAGATTGTTAAGAAACCTTGCTACAAGGTTCTTCATAATTTAATTTATTTTCTCAATTTATGCAATGCACACAAACCACAGAAATAATAATTTATTTATTTAAAATTTTTACCTAATAATGTAGCAAGAAAATTCACTGTATGGAATCTGTATTTAAGATTGCAACAAACGTAAAGTGAATTATGGGCCACATGGCATAAATGAGGAGGTGGAAGCACAGCACAACTCCATGGCCCAGGCAGGGCCACATTGCTGTTGGCTGCACCATGATGCCGTGGGACTGGCAGGATGGTGGCACTGTTCTTCAGCTCCTTTGGGGGAGCAGGGGGTGGGGGAGGTGGAGGCCTTCTTCTCTTGCTCCCTGAAGACTCTGCAGAGAAAGGTCAGGAGATACTAACAGAGCTGACCCACGTGTGATACCTGGTGCATCTCTCATTAGCCTGCTTTGAACAGAAAGAAAATGAAGAGCTGTGAGCTAACTGTAAATGATGACCCAGGAAGCACAGATGCCACAACACTGTCCTTGTTTGCCCCTCCCTCTGCTGTTGACCTGCCCAGTCCAAAAGCCTGTCAGTGTGATAACCCTTGGGGTTGCTTCGATCCTTCCCTGTGTGCAGATACTCAGGGTCTGTTGCAGGAGGTGTTTGCTAAATTTCCTACCCTGAGAAGATCTGCATGTGAAATACTGTTGACAGAGTGTTTCCCAGGTCCGAAGTCCTGGGGAATGTGAAGTGGGTGGGCTGAAGCATCTGGGAATATTTTGTTCCTCTCATGCTCCTCTCCTACCTTCCTTCTCTCTACATCCCACCCTGCCTGAGCACATGAGGACCTTCCAGTTTAAAAGATATTGGATAGTGTGTCCAGGCCTTCCCCTAGTAACCTTCTGAAGTGCCAGACACGATGCACACCCTCCCCAAGCCCCGCTATTGATGGCCCATCTATGGAGCTGAGAAATTTCTGGAGTGCAGACAGACAGCATGCAGACATTTTGTGGTTCATGATGCTTCAAGGTAACAATCTGTGCTTTGATGGGCAAATGACTCAAGCAGGACTTGCAGCAGGAGAAGCTAGGGCAGAGAAGGAAATTTCTGCTTCTCTCATTAGCAGAGGGAGAAAGGCACAGAGAACCTGATGGTGGGGTAGGTTGGGAGGTGGCTCCTACTCCAGTGCAAAAGCTTAAAGTTACAGAAACTTTACCTGCAGCTTCAGTCCTGTTGGGTCATCATGCAGAACAAGGTGTTCAGTGGTTGTCCCTGGTTGAATATCTAGCGCAAGACAGGATGGTGGGACATGTATGCTGAACTAAACCAGAATGACAATTAGCAACTCGAGCCTTTGTGTTGGCTACATTAATGTTTTAAACTGAAAGGTCTCTGCATGGTGTTCCTGTGACAGTTGGCAGTAGGAGCCACTATCATAAATTTTACATGATGAAAGTTATTTACCTGTCTCATAGAACTGCGGAGTTATCTACCCTGCAGTGAAGCCATAAAAAAGAGCAAGGTCTCTGCAAAGGGAGACCAGAGAGAAACAGCCACTCTGTGGCCTTGTGCCGCTGTTTTGTAAACTGGTACGAGATTAATGATGGAAGTGCTGAGAGAACTGTTGCTGTGATGTGGAAGGTGTAATAGTTGCGTCTGGCCACACGGTGTTCTGCTGTGACAGGAGGCTGCTCTGATCATGCTGGAAGTGGTGAAATCAAGTACAGTCTGTGTCTGTAACTGTCTGAAGCTTAAAAAAGCTGATGTAGAAACCTCCTTTTTTTATGCCCATGCTTCCTCAGCAAGGGAATTAGTTGGTTAGTCCAGGATGGTCTGTGGATAGCTGTGAATCTAGGGCCTTGAAGCAAAACAGGGAGTTAAACAGCTTTCAGAGGAGACTCCTCATGTATCATCTAGATTGTCCGTATCCACATATCCACTGACTGACAAAAAACTCTGAACAAATTTGGTCCATGATCTCTCTTTTCTCTCTCTTGGATTCCTCATCAATTCTTCCATGGTAACTTATATAGTAGAAACCTATCTATTAACTCTGTTCATTGTTATACATTCTCACCAGTTTGCCAGGTGCAGGAGTCAAACTGAACTATCCTGCAATCTCCCAGACACGGCCCTTCTACCCTTGCCTTGCAGCAGGACTGGTTGATCGTCTTATGATACATAAAGACATCCTAGAGCGATGCAGTGACTTCAGAATCAGACAGGTGAAAGGGCATCTGTGTATGAAAAAGACTGATGTCTGGCAGATATTTCTCCTCCATTTTTAGCTGGAGAGCTGCTTTCAGATTCAGCTGTTGTACACTGATTACTGAAACAGGACAGAGTTCAAAGCTCAGGTCTGGAAGCAGCCCTCAGCTTCACGTGGAGCAGACTGCAGCTGATGAAAGGCATCTCAGACTCTTCTTGCAGTGGAGAGGCATCTGTCATTAGCTGGAGATTCAGAGCTCTGAACTCCTATTGCATTATCAATTTGGTGTTATTTGGTGCTACCAGGAAGGTGTTTGGGTTTGTTTGTTTGTTTGTTGGGGGTTTTTTAAATTTTTTTTTGTTTGGTTGGTTTGGCTTGGTTTTTGTTGTTGTTTGGTTTTTTTTTCCTCATAGGATAATATTGGCTAGTGTTTTTCTGATTTTTACCGAGTCTGCAAAAAATGAGTTACCCGGGGCTGAGCAAAAACCACGTATGTGTATTGCTTCCACTTAAATGCAGCAGAATTTTATGGCCTGAGTGTCTTAGAAAATGTTACTTAAATAGAGCAAGTGCAAAGAAAAATGTCTAGGATGATTAGGGGAGCAAAAGGCACATCTTTGGAGAGTTGGAAGATCTTGTCTTATTTTGTATAGCCCAGCAAAGACTGAATGGGGGTGTGATAACACTTGATAAATGTATTTGAGAAACAAATGTCAGAGAGGGATACTGACTTCATCACATGATCAAATGGCTGTATAGTGAGTAATCCTGAATACATTTGGACTGGAAATCTAAAGGTTTCCAGCTATCTGATGAATGGAGGGCACAAATACTCTCCTAAGCACCAGAAGCAGTACCTTTCAGTCTTGTAGGATGGTGCCTGAGAAGCTTATGGACATAATTGTACTACACAATAGAATATGAAAATGCCTGAAGACAGAAAATTAAGCTTATATTATGAGTCCCTGAGCACCTGATGTGTTGGTATCCCCAAATGTGTGAGAAAATAGATTAGATCACTGTCAATTTGCGTTATAATAATTCCATGCCTCAGGGCTTCCACTGGAGTTGGGAGAGATTTTTATTCTTCTTGTCTTCCTATGCAGGTCTGCAGATAGTTAGAGGTGGCATTAAATTCTTAAGGTTTTATGTGTCCTGATCATATACTCAGGATTAAGCCAGCCTCTAGACCTGGAACTCTAAAAGAGTAATTTACCTAGATCACCTTAATAGGCACCATTGATTTCCTTTATGCATGGGACACAGTCTCCTTCCCAGAATCAAATGGAGTTTTATTTAACAAATTCTTTGTAAACCTGCAGCACACACTTTTTCAACAAGCAAGTTGTTTATTCATCTCTCTCTCTGCCTGAGTTGACCCAATGAACTACTATCTCACTGGGCACCTTTGATCATTCATTATTTGTCTGCCTCCTTTCATCCTCCAAAGTGACAATATCAGTTATTTTTTTAAAGGATATTCATAGGAAAGGCATTTCCAGCAAAAAACATCAAGAATGAAGACACAAAAATGTTCACTCCTGGAATATAAAAGCCTGTAGAGGTGCATGTACAGTTCCTATGTTACTGTTGATACATCATCTGAAGTCAGCTTCCTCTCAGTGTCGGAATTCCATCTGGCATTTCTAACCTTTTTCACTGTGTTAGATAAGCAAAATACTTGAGGTAACCTCCACTCCATGGACCTGATAAGCCCAGTTACATGCAAAGGATCCCTGGGTAAATGAATAAATGAGGTAAATGAATAGCCATAACAGCACAGCAACAGCTTTTGAGAATTAGCAAGGTAAGCAATATCCCTGGAGAATATGATTGTCTGATTTTCAAAGTCTGCATAGTATGGGAAATGTTCAGGAGAAGCTTTTTGTGTTCATGGTGTTCACCTTCATGTATTGCTGCTTACTGACTAAAAGAGATTTGCTTCCAGGAATTCTGAATTATGGAGCTTTGTGTCGGAAGTGACATTTATCCCAAAATAAAGGTACAATGCATCCTTTACCTTGTTCCACCTTCAGCCTTGACATCTAGCTACATTTTCATCTCATAATATCACCTTTATAGTCATTCCATAGCGGATCAGTGAGGAAAATGTATTTCACAGAGTGGTTGGAGGAATGGCAACTATATGATGGTCACTCTACTTTGGATGCAAAAATTCTCGTTTCTTATTGCAGACAGTGACTTTCTGGATTTTCTGGCTAGACTTTTCTGGGCTCCTACATATAACCAGAGAACCAGGACCATCACTGAGGCCTTTCAGCTCTCCTGCTTTGAACTGAGGACAAAAAATACACCCCTGAGCCCTGGGTAGCCCCTTTTTTTGCAGTCTCCATCTAGTGGCGGGTGGCTCTTTACTCCAAGAAGAGTCTGAGGGGTGTTCTGCATCAGCTGCAGTCTGCTCCACATGAGGCTGAGGGCTGCTGCCAGACCTGTTTCACTAGTCAGTGCACAGCTGCTGAGCCTGAAAGCAGCACTCCAGGTGCTCCAGTACTTTCGTGCACAGCACCAAAGGGACACACAAATATAGCTTATTGAGAGCTCAGAGCACCGGGTTAACCCTCAGCTAGACAAAAGCACTATGACTCTGGGTCACCTAAGTAAGGAGGTGGATGTCAATGTGAACCACACAAAGTTAACACAGGGGAGACAGTCAAAACCACTGATTACAACTTTAAAGGGAGAATGCTGGATTTTCAGTAATTTAGTCTCAAGTACTTTATGGTGTCATCAAATAATTTCTGTCTCCTGAAGTTTTAAAACTGCATCGCAGACCTCTTGCTCAACTGAAGTGACAGGAAGAGGATAAAGTTCAATAGTACAAAGTACAAAGTCATGTGCTGAGGAGCCAAAGGTATGGAATTTTTACATAATTCTGGAGGAGTGGACAAAGAAGAGATAAAGAAAGAGGAGTGTTTTGGTAGAAGTGTTAAAAAGGATGTGCTGCCAGAGTGAAGCAGCTTTTAAAAAAAAAAAAAAGGCTGATGTGACTGAAGATGGCAGTCAATGAGGTACTTCTAGTAGAAATGGGGAAGTATTAGAACCTTTGTATAAGTTGATGATAAGATCACGTTTGGATCACGGAACAACAGACTCTTGTCTTTGATGCCTGCTAAACACTTTTGCTTTGATGCCACTCAGTCCTTTACCTTCATGTTCCCTTAAATCTCACCATAATCTCTCATTTTCCTCTTCACAGCACACAGCCATAAGAAAGGTCAACTGCAACACATTTATGGGTAATGAACTCTTCCTCCTTCTTCCTAAAATCTTAACATCAGCATTATCACCACAATAGTAAGAGACATGCTTTTAGCTTCTTGTTTCTAAATGCCAATTATAAATCTCAGGCTGCTGGGGAGAAAGCTCAAAAGGGGTGACAAAGGATTAGAGGAGCTAAATTCTTCAAAAAATAGTTGGATTAGTTGCAAGATTACTGGCAACGGCTCAATTCCTTAAAAGTGAGGAGTGTCTATTTACATACACTGTCAAACACTGTCTCCAGGAGCTGTGATCAAGTCCTTACACCCTGATCTTGGAGAAGCTGCTGCTGCCACCAGCTGGTAGTCCACTGGCTCTTGGCTGGAGAGATGAATACAAAGCTTACTTAAAGAAGTCCCAGGAAGATAGGTAGGCCCTGAAGGAGGTCACATCTACAGAAAGTTACAGAAATGTCACTCCATCCCAAAGTACATTTTGGAATTCGACAAAAGAGAAGACATATATTATGTTAACAGAACCAACCAATGACAGCATTCACAGTCAGCAGCTATCCATAGGCATGGCTAGAACAGCAAGATCACAAAATTCACAGCACCAGACACTCAACACTGGTCCTTTTTACAATTAGATGACGTTCATGTGCTTCACCACTTAAGTTTCCAGAAATATATTTTGGAGTGGCAGCTCCTTTGTACTCTGGAAATAGAACTGGCAGTTCCATGCATGCTTCACTGCTGCTTCTGCAGAGCCTGGCTTTGAACACTTTTAAGGGAAGGGGCATCCACAACTTCTCTGGGCAACCTGTTCCTATGCCTCACCACCATCAGGATAAAGAATTTATTTCTAGTATCTAATCTAAATCAGTTCAGTCGTTCAGTTTTAAGGCATTACCCATTTCCTGTCACTACACTCCTTGATAAAGAGTCCCTCCCCATCTTTCTAATAGGCCCCCTTTAAGTACAGAAAGGCTGCTATAAGGTCTACCCAGAACCTTCTCTTCTGCAGGCTGAACACCAGTCTCTCAGCCTGTCCTCACAGGGGATGTGTTCCCTATGAGAATGGAGAGTGGGGCTCTCTGTGAGACAGAGACTGGAAGGGTTGATGTCAACCCAGTAGCAGCAGAGTCTTGAGCAGGCAGGAGACCAAACAGTTCCTGAATCAGTTTATCTTATTTGATTGTCTCCTGTTCTGAGAACAGATGGTCCCTTCCTCTTCCCTCAGCTTTTTTTTTCTGGCACCAGGCCAAGCTGTTTCCTACCTGTGCATTATCAGTCTTTTCTGTCATGGCCCCTAGGATACTCAGTGTCTTCTGTTTCTCCATTCTCTTGCAAAGAGGATGTGCCTGGCAAGATGACATCAGGCAAAGGCTGCAGCTCCCTTCCAGAAGTGTCTGTGGAGTGAAGAGAATCAAGGAAGATACATTGTTCTACAGCATCAACACACCCCAGTGAACTGTTGCTTGAATTGTTTTGCTTGAACTTACTGAAACCACATCCCAGAAGAATTGCTAGAGTAGGAGGGCCACCAGGCATTCCATTAGAGGGGTGGGCATGGCAGTGCTATGATGTTTTGTCTGAAGACCTGTGATGAGGAGCAGAAGGGAAGCAGCAGGCACAGAGAAGACCAAAGCTACATGGTCTATGAGATGGTCACCAAAAGAGAGGGCTTTTCCTGCTTTATCTTTTTAGCCTTCATAGTTCAGAAAACAGGCTGAGAACCTGTGCTACTACTACAGCTGCCCTCTTGGAAAGTGAAGGACACTGGATGACCACAAAAATTGTGTTTTTATAATAAGATAATAAGGGTGTATATGGTATAACTCGAGCCATGGCTTGTGAAGACATGCAGGCATATGAGGTCTGTTGTTATAGTGTTGGACTAGTAGTCTGAGGAAGGCACCTGACACAATGTCATCCATACAGATGGATGACCAAAAGAGGACCCTGGAGCAAGCGTCTATGCCAGACTCACCTGGAATTCATCTCACATCAGGCTGGTCCTGTCACTCTGAAATAACTTTTGGAAGCAATGTGGCAGACCGGGCAATCTGCTCCTGAGGCCACTCACAAGTAGGCTTTTATCTGGCACTATCGTCAGCAGAGTTCCCCAGGGGACTGCTGCTGGCAGAATTTAATAGCTGTACTGATGATCTGGAGGTAAATATAAAATTGCAAATAAAAGAAAGAGTGTACAGAAAGGCCAGCGAAGTGATAAATAGTGTGGAGGCAGACTAAATAGAATAGTTGTGTTTGTAAAATAAAAGCATTTTAATAAAAACAATTAGTGAAGTCATATTTGCAAGTCGTGCAAATTCATGTGACTGGAGACTGTATTTCCTATAGTGGTAAACTTTAAAGGAGATTAGGGGTCATAATGTATCAGATCAGCACCAGCTTCCTGTGGAGTCTTGTGGCAAAGAGGAATGTTGTAATCCTGCAGCACATCAGCAGGAAAAGATACATGAGCAGCACAAGGCATGGGAGAACAGGGACCAACATCTCTGCAGAGACCAATACCAGATTTTTATGTGCAGGTCATCTTCCCTTTTCTGATGATACTTGAAAAGTAGAAACACTGAAAAAGTGGAAAGTCATTAAAGAAAATGATGCAAAGAGTTCAATGCATATAATTTATCATATAGAAGTCTGAGAGATGATTCAATTATTTGATTAAAGCACAGAATAGATATCCGAGAACAAAACTAACTGAACAATAAAGCATTTCTTCATCAGGTAGACAGAGGTGTGGAAAAAATCAATAGCTATAAATTATAGTCTTCCTCAGGCGACTGCTATAAGTGAAACCTATTTAAATACTGGATGCTGGACATGAACAGTGGAGTATCTTTCCCAGTGATGCAGGCAGGTAGTAAAGAGGGTGGGATATGAACACAGAAGAGTGTGAAGAATGAGTTTAGAATTGAATAGTTACTTGAACTCTCTCCCAAAAAATAGTAGAAAGGGAGTCTTTAGCTCAATACTTGCCTATCTCGTAGTGCCTCTCAGGAAGGAATACCTAACTGCAGGATAAGGCACATTGTGTTGTGAGTGGTTTGAACCTCAGCAGTTCAAAAATAGCTTGGAAGACCTGGTAGTCCCAGTTTGAACTGGAGGCAGCTTGCAGGATGTTCTGGTGCACGTGCGACCCTTCAATCAGGCTGAACCCTGTAGTGCTCATTGATTCCAGCCTCTCCTGCACAACATCCACACAAGCCCCAGGACTATTCCTAGTCCCAGGGCAACAGTGCCAGGAACTCCAAAGTGGGTGCAACCATGGCTTTGTGCAGTCAGGTTCTTTAAATGCTTTTTCACCACAGGATATAACTGTGAATGCCAAGTCATTTTTCCAATTTTCTGATTTTTTCTTGTTTGAACCCATGTGGACATTATCCCCTTACTGTCATAAAGGTACCCAGCCAGCTTTTTCATCAGGAACACTGATATTCCTCCAGAACTGCATTCAGGTACATTTCAGGAGTTGGAATACAAATAAGGGCTGCTCCATCCCAGGTGGACCCAGCATTGGACAATGGTTCCAGGTCCACTTCATTTGCTAGCTCACACATGGTCGGGAGACTTAGTAAATCTTACTGCCTGGTATATTCCTAGGCCTTCTTTCACATGTCTCCAGTAATAAAAAAGTGTGTTTTAAATACAGTGCACTAGATATGCTGAGTTACAGGGGCGGGGGGGAAGCAGCAATAAGCAAATCATCCTTATTTTTTTTGTATTATATAATGAAAAGAATATTTTTCTAAGAGTACTATGTATATGTATTTCTCATACCTGTGAAAAAAAATGACACGAAGCTATTTGATACATACTGAAAGCAACTCTGCATTTCTAAAGAATAGATCTTAATTTTGCTTTAAATGGCATATAGCAGCAATATGGATACAATATAAATTCAGTCTGACAAGTAATATTAATATTCCAGAGGAAAAAAACCCAGATAATTCTGTTTATTTTTCAGCATCATTTTAAAAACAAATATAAGAATTAATTCTTTATTGGATATTAAGGGTACTACGAAATAAAAGTTTTCAGTATTGCAGATCTAAATGAATTGTCATTAGACTATGGAAATAATATTCATGTCCTGAAATGTGTCTCAGTCCTTTGCTGTGTCTTGCTGATCTCTTTGTAGCCAGAGATGTGAGAACAGACTCTGACATCTAATATCCTTTTCTCTTATCAATAGAAAGAGTCTCATGGGACTCAGTTATCTTTGGATCAGGTCCCAGAACATCTCAAGATCTACAGGACTTGGAAGAGCAAAAATTATTGTAGGAACAAAATCCTGACTCTGCTGCTTCTTAGATAAATAAATTTAGATGATTTCAGTAAGACTGAGATCCAGCCATGATGCATAGATGCACCATCCTGATAATCTGTGGTAAAATGTGCGTCATTTTAAGCCATTAATGAGCAAGTTGCTAAATACCAAATCTGTATGGAGAATATAATTACACCTCTTATTCAGCTGAATAATGGAATTGTTAAAAATTATTTTACTGTATCACATTATTTTTATGCAGTAAAATGTGAAAATACAGCATGCTCCTGAGTGAGTCAAACCCCATCCAAAACATAAATACCATCAGCCTGGTATATCAAGAGCAGGTAAATGTTATTCTCTGTGCGGCTCACATCTATATTCCCTGCTCTCTTTTGCTTATCACTTGCTGTAATTAAAACAAAGAATGGGAGCTGGCTCACAAAATTCTTAGGCAGGTGATGCTTCCAGTTAATGAACTGAAATTTCATCCTCCATTTCTGGGTCTGCAGAATGAGGAAGAACTGATTGGTGCATCATACAGATACGATCATGCGGAAGAAAACAGTAACAAAGTCAAAGACAAAAAGTGAGAAAGAATGAGAGAAAACATACATCATTGGAACTCAGTGTGTCTTACTGTCTTCATTCAACATCTTCCACTTTAGTGGCCAGCATCAGAAAACAGGAGCTGGGAGGAGAATGATGTTATCATGGGACTTTCTATTGTGATCCTCAAGTCTTGCTCCTGTAATGGTAAAGAGTCTGTGAATCTTCATGTGAAACTAGCAGTTTTTTGCTTCCTATGTGCATCACTTCACATATTCTGTCTGATTATTTTCTGACACTTTGTTGCCCTGCCACCAAGGGCAAGCTTTTCAGGTCCTCCTACAGTTTCCTACAACCTGTATTCATCTTTACTTTGACAAATAACCTTCTCATAAGTCAATTTTCTCATTGCATTATCTGTTCTCTTTTCTGGATCATCTGTGAACACACTGAATGGCACAGTTTTCAGCCCAGTTCCCCGCAGAACTACCCTGGGAGTGATTCTCTCCTGCAAGAATTAAATGTTTGTCCCTGTTGTGTGTTTCCTATATGGCAACATTTCTTTATTCAGATTCCTCCCCTTATTCCATTGGTTTAGTTCCTTAAAAGAATTTGGTTAAGGATTTTACCAAAAGCTGATGGGAAATTCAAGCAGATTGCATCAATTAGATCACTCTTATCTACATGCTTGCTGACCCCTTGAAAAATTCATTAGAGGTTTACAAAATAAGATTTTCTTTTATGTAATCTTCCCAAATGAGTCATGTTGATCCCCCTCTCATTCTGTCCTTTATTACAAACCCTACTTAACTACCCAGTGCAGATGTCCAGCTTGCAAATCAGTAATTGCCTGGTCTCTGCACAGAAATTGGGGAATGCAATATGGTTACTTCTATCATGAACCATTACATTTTCCTTTGAAATATTTCTGTCTCTATGTAACTATTGATCTATTGAGTTATTCGCTGAACTTTCTTTTCTTTCTCTCTGTCTCTCTCTCCCTTTTTCTTTCTCACACCCTCTCTCTCACTTTCTGATTGGAACATAAGGTTCTTTGTTTTACTTTATTTTCTTTATTCCTCTGAACAGGAAAGCACTGCCCAAGTTGATGATCATGAGAAAAAATTAACAACCAGTAATATATTTATAGGAATTTTTAATCTTAAAAGCATTGTACATATTTATCTAACAAAATTCATTAATCTAACTCAACCAGCCTAGTAAATATAGATTTAAGATGAGCTGTATATCTCTACAATTATTGTTCAACTCCCATTATTTTTATCTGTCAGATACTTTACCTGACTTAGATGTAATAATATACATCTCTAAGATTTCAATTATCACAAACAAGCTAGAAGTCACTTTTGCTCAGCTCCAACAGCCAAAGACTTTCCTACAAAGAGAAAGAAGAGGAAGTTCCAGCAGTACCTCAAACCCCATTTTTTGTTACTGAATTTAAACCAAGTTATTCTGCTCCCTAATTCTGCTGAATGTGTTTGCCCATAAGCAAAGATGGAAATAAAGCAACTCCTTTGAACCCCAACCTCCTTTGCCTTCAGAGCCATGTTTAACACAATCACATGCATTGAGACTGGTCTTTCAAAATTCAGGCCCCCTGCTCCTCATATCCAGATCTAATCTGGTAAATACATCATATTCTACATTCTTCCTTCCCAAATACTAGAAAAAAGCTATTCTTTTCCCCAGACCAAGATCTCTCATGTGATCAGTGCAAAGTACTTGTATTAAAATGTTGCAGTCCCAGGATTTCTGCTGTCCAGAGAACTTTCTGTCAACTATGGAAACTGGATGGTCAGCAACTGCTGATCAATAGACAATGGATTTATTTTATCATAGGATGACAATACTCGTAAAGGTCTAGAACTGATTAATTCATTTTTGCAGTATAGAGTTGTTTTTATAATTTCAGATTTGCACAATAATTATTTTTCCTTAATATTCAGTGCTCTTTACAGTCACTTGCTTTTTAATTTTGGATTAGAGTACTTAATATTTTGAACTCCTGAATAGTGCTTTATATGAAGCAAAGACACAACTTTCTGCTACTGAACTAGCATGGTAATCCAGAACAGGAACTGACTGTTAGAGGGATTTTTACATTGTTGTTGTTATCACTGATACTGTAAATGGAAAAAAATATAGCTAAGAAAAAGCTACATCCAAGAAATGAAGACCTGCTGATTTTGATGGTTCTCATTGTGGAACAGAAATGGTCACATGTTATAGCTACAAATACATATATCTGTTGATTGAATAGCTTACCTATTTTAGATTAGTTCCTATTTCAAACATTCATTCAAATTCTTAATTGTGAATCAAAGCATCAGATTCTAACCTGCTGACATTACTGGACTGAACTTCTCAGATTCAGAGAAACAGGCATACCAGAAATAAGCTATTTGTAAAACACAGTTATTGTGATGTGCCATGGGAATTTAAGAATGTCAGATAATCTTCCCAAAGGGTAAATGATAGCTGGATTATTTAATATAGACTGATATTTTGTCATTCCCCAGATAATTCCAGTGAGGTTTTTATTATCCAGTGAACCTCTGTCTGTTACCACTTCTATTTCTTACTCGTTGTAGAAAACCACACATAATTAGCAGATATAAGACATGTGAGGAAGATGATGAGCTATTATCAGATAATCAGTCACTGGTTCCTCCGTTTGTTTTTGTGTGGTATGCCAAACCCTGTCTTCCCATTGCCCAAGCAATACTTAATTTTCACACAGAGTATAACAGCCACAGGGACTGAATGGACCCTACTGCCAAATATATCCTAGCCTCTAAGGTCAAGGCTTTTTTGCAGGCTCTGATCCTTGTGGATAAAGAAGAGAGATTGAAATTCAGGTATCCTGAACTCTGGGTGTGCATTTTCATTACCAGATAAAAGAGAAGTCTGAGGGCTCCCTTTGTAAGTGGGATTGGGCACAGGCTGAGTATATCTATGATCAGACACTGGGGTGCGAGACAGGCAGAAAAGTATTTGCTCTTTAGATCTGTGCAGTTCCCGTATCCCAGTTGCATGTGTGACCTTCACCCACGCATTAGGTCCTTCTGTACTAAGGACTTCACAGAGATGATCCCTAACCCAGAGCCTGTACCAGCAGGGAGCAGCTTGCAGCAGTGGATAACAAGGCAGGTAATTTAATGAGGAAGTTGACGGGATGCAGTGAAGTGATAGGATAGTTACAGGTAGGCTCACGCAGTAAAGGGCAGCATGGGAAAAAGCATGAAGCCACCTTTTTTAAAACCTTTCAAGAAAGGAGTGGGTTCTGCACTGCAAATGGATCAGGGCTAGAGTTCATTTCAGCCTCTGGTACAGGGTGGGGGTGGGAAGCAAACTGGAGCCAGGAGCAAGTGTTGAATGGGTCTGGAAATGAGGGACAATTCCATGTCTATGCAATGCCACGAGGGGAACCTCTCAAAACCAGAGAGACTCCAAATGATGGTCTAAGAATACAAGAAATGTGCTAATATTTGTTGAGGACAGAGAATGGGATAATTAATTGACACAGAACCCCTAAATGAGAGTCAATTTTAACAGCCTTATAGGAGGGAACTGGCAGTAAAGACTTTGTCTTTAAGAAGATGCTTCAGGATCCAGATGCAGCAGCCCATGCCTGGCAGGCCAGAGTAATTAGCACTGAGTTTTCAAATCTTACTGTTGTCAGCGGGGCACCTGCAATTTTTTCAGAGATGTTATTAATCACATTGTGCACTTCCCACTCCACTGGCATCTACTGAAAAACTCCTAGAGATGTTATATGGAAACATAAGACAGGAAAACAGTGCTGAGGGCTACTGAATGATCCATATTGTCAAACTCTGATTATCTGGCACTTATAAAAGATGCTAATTATAACTTGACTACCTTCAAGTTAAAAAAAAAAACAAAACAAAACAACAAAAACCAACTCATTATTTGACATCAGGTATTTGATAAATCCGGAATGACCAAAGCAGATACTTAACTGTGCAACTCTAGGGTTTATAGATTATATATTTGCCTCAAATTAATTTTCCCTTCTGCTGCGTGACTGGGGAGCTGAGCATCCTCCCGTTAACCAAGATGTGTTAATTAAAATAAGCCACCAGAAACAAGACAAATTGTGCTTGAGCTCAAGGCAGGGAGGCCACAGTGACCATATTGCCCCCTGTCCCTCACCCCCTTCCCGCCGCCAACGCGGGAGCAGGGGCGTGGCCTGCGAGCGAGGGGCGTGGTGTGAGGCGGGGCCAGCTCAGTAGCGCCCCCCTCTTTCCGCGCATGCGCGCGTGGCCGGAAGCTGGGGGTGGAGGATGTGGCTATGGCGATGGCGGAGAAGTTCGACTCGCTGGAGGAGCACCTGGAGAAGTTCGTCGAGAACATCCGGCAGCTCGGCATTATCGTCAGCGACTTCCAGCCCAGCAGCCAGGCTGGGCTCAACCAGAAATTGTGAGTGGGGGTACCGCCGCTCCGCTACCCCTCTTCCTTGCTAGGCCGGGCCAAGCCGGCAGACCGCGGGGCCCTTTGCCGTCGCTTCCCGCCCCTGGCCTTGGTGCTTCAGGGTACCGTAGGCCCTGGCCGCCCGAGCTGTTACCCTTCGGCCGTAGCGAAACGGGGGAGGGGCAGCCAGGGGTCTCCCTCGTTGGGTTTTCTGTCGCTAGCCGCGGAGACAGGGTTAGAGATAGCGCAGCACGCCCCTTTTTGGCTAAAAACTATCCGTTTTCTTGCAGGAATTTCATGGTGACGGGCTTGCAGGATATCGACAAATGTCGGCAGCAGCTTCACGATATCAGTGTGCCTTTGGAAGTTTTTGAGTGAGTAACTTCTTACCCAGAAGGGAAGGTGCTGTAGTCCGTGAGATTTGAGGTAGTTTGTCTGCCGCGTGGATATTTTCCCTGAGGACTGTTTCTTAAATGCCATCTTCTGAGTGCCTCACAAAAACATGAGCAGGCAGAAGAAAGTAAAATACTTTCCACCTGTGAGAAGGTGGAAGGGTAAGAGAAGTGATAAATTACACACCAGCTTTCAAATCTGCTTTTTTTATGTTTTACTTTTCTGGTGTGGTTTTTTTTTTTATTTTTTATTTATATGGATCTTACATATATAAGCAGTAATGCTGAATCTGCTGATTTAATAAGTAAGCTTTCATTTTCCAATATACTTTTACAGTATGGTTAGAATCATTGTTTAAAGTTGTGGGTGAAAATAAATTATGCCAGTACTTAGGTGTTGAGTTTCAGTAGTGCTAATCTTGCTGGCAGAGAATTAGAACATTAAAAGCAAACCCATGAATGTCTAGAGAGAGCTATATGAGACAGTTTTTATGATACAGCTGACAGGTTAATTTCCTTGTAGTTCTTGGGAATCCAGATATGGATATATATGTGTATATATATATACAGGACTATATAGTCCTATGTGCGTATTTAGAGAGAGAGACTAGAGGGGACTCTTCTCTGTTGGTTTCACTCTGTGATGATAATCTTAAATGTTCTGTTATCTATTTACTCAGTGATGGAGTTTTGCTTTGTTAGGTACTTATATTGCAAAACAAAAATACACTTACAGTTTTGCCAATACAGGTGTGTTGCTTTTCACTCTTTACTATGGTACGTACACTTCCTCCTCATCCATGCAATTGCTGGGTGCCAGGTTCCTATGTGCTTACTGCTCACCATTTACTAACTAAACTGCTTTATGGTTAGTGCCCTTTCAATTGCTTGGAAAGAGACCATTCTTTCATCATTTTTGAGTAATTACTGCCTGTGAGGAGCCAGGCAGTTATATTTTGGGTTTAGTTTTAATACTTTTTTTTCAAAGCCCGAGGTTTTTTGGCAACAAAGATTTAAAGCAGTGTACCAAGAGAGCTGTTGGCTGGCCATGGCCTAGTCCTCCTTGAGCTGTCTCTTGAAAATGGTTTGAGTTAAACCGTGTTTCTTAAAAATGGACATTTCAAATAATAGTAGTAACAGAAAGACAGCAAGGTGAATAATTTTGTACCTTGGAGAACATCCTATTAGGAATATGATCATTGAGGTAGTATCTTGTCTATTTTCAGATACATAGATCAAGGCCGCAATCCTCAGCTTTACACTAAAGAGTGTCTGGAGCGAGCTTTGGCTAAAAATGAGCAAGTGAAAGGAAAAATTGACACAATGAAGGTAAACCAGAAATAATGAAAGTACTAATGTAATAGTGTATTTGAGAAGCTTTTACTTTTCACCAAATATGTGAGATGTTTAGTAATTGCACTAAGTGCAAAAGTGGGGGAAAAAAAAACCCCAAACCTTTATTAGGTGATTTGTATTAGGAATTGCTCTGTATCCCTGTATCTTAATTGATGCTAATATAGCATGTTCTGGAAAGGAAACTTGTAATTCATCCCACAGCTGGAGATGCAGATGTTGCTATGATTTTATTTTAGTTAAAGCTGTATGTAGCATCACAGATCCTATCTTTGTTTTGTCTTCATTTTGAATACCAGTGAGTACCTCATACTGTGTTAGGTCTGTAACTGTGATGTGTGTAAATGCAGAAATAAGCAAAACAGAAGGGGTATTTTTCCAGTGGATGAATCTTAGTATTAAAATGCTAAGTGTTATATAAGCATTCATTAATCTTTTTAAAATTACTTAAAATATATTCCTGTGGTTAGGGTTTTCTGAACTTGTACTTTCATTTAGTGTGAACCAAAGGATTCTGCTGTGCTATCTAACTGCTGGAATTACTGCTGAATAATACGGTCAGAAGAGGAAGCTTAGATTTGAGAAAGGGCTGTTTGTTTCAGAATGTTCTTTGGCTGAACTTAAAACTAATGTGGAGGATGGTGGTTTGGGCTCCAGAATGTGAAGATATCTCTGTATGTTCTGAGCTGCTCTCTCTTTTGATGTGCCCTGTGCTAGTAAAAGTGGTAAGAAGCATTATGTATTTCTAAGCCAGGTGCAAGTTCCTTTTCAAATGTGAAGGAAATTCCAGATCAAATCAAGAGGACATGTCCTTTATCAACTTTGCTTAATGAAGACAGACAGATATTGATGCACCAGAGTTTACCAGAAAGGTCCAACTACTTTTACTTTCTGTTTCTTAGGTGAAAATGCTAGTTAATTTATGTGAAATAAAAAGCATTTTAGTTTGTCTGGTGCTTTCCTACTGAATTTCAAGTGACCATTTTCTTTGAATTTTGTAAATGTAACTTTCTGTGGTTTTGAGGTTGGGCGTTTTCTGTTGGGCACTCTTCTCTTAGGTCACTGCAATGTAGAGCTCTGTTGTATACAGTTTGGTTCATCAGATAACATTGCTTGATGAAATCTAATAAATAGTGCAGTTGATGTATATAAATTTTTATCTTTCCAGAAATTTAAAAGTCTGCTAATTCAAGAACTGACAAAGGTGTTCCCAGAAGACATGGCGAAGTACAAAGCTATTCGAGGAGAAGATCCTCCTCCTTAAGTTGGACTTTGATAGTTCTAGAAATGTCAATTCCATAAACTGCCACCACTCTGTAAAAACACTGATTAGAGAGTGAGGGAATCCAAGCCATCATAACAACTGTACTAAAAATGGCAGTGATGGACTGTAAGGGAGCTTGATGATTCCTGATGGTTCTAGTCTGAAGCTACTGAATCTTTCTGAACACTTCCACTCAAAGATTGCAGTTGGAACTTCCTATGGTGATCTCTTGTTCTTTCCTGAAAGGTTTTGGGAGATAAAGTTGCTTACAGGTCATCGATACATAGCATTTCTCAAAGTATGTTTCCAGAGCAGAAAATCACATGTTTTGTCTTCTGACAAATGTGCTCCAGGATTATGGGCTCATCTGTTTTAAAAGAGAAATGTATTTGTTATACTTTATTATTTTTCATTTGTAAACAGCTTTATTTTTTTTATTATAGTACAAACAGTTGACTGCTTTCATTTTGCCAAATTCTACTGAGCAGGGGCCTGTCAATGGCTGCAGTTCTCATGTGTGATAATGAGTTGCAGCCAAGAAAACCTTCAGATACTTTCGTTTTGTTGTATGAGCTTCAGTGCAGATGGCTGAGGATATAGAAAGTGAACATATTTGGGGACTAGCTTCTCAACACTGTTAATATTTAGTATAGTATTTAAGCTTTTGTTTATTCTTTGTAAGGTTGTTGAATAAAAAATTGAGAAGTCTTAATTTTTTGGTTTTTTTCTGTTGTATGTTACTCTTCAGAGAATAATGAACTGAAAACTATATTAAAAAAAGGCATATTTCTTAGTCTCACAGTGATAGAAATAAAATATATATCAAGACTTTTCTGACATATCTGAAGATAATGTTACCTTGGTTTTTTGGTTTTCTTCTCTTGCGAGAAAAGGCTGAGTCCTGGGTCTGTTTAGCCTGGAGAAGAGCAGAATTGAGAGGGTATCTTATTAGTGCTTAAAAATACCTAAAGGGCAGGTGTCAAGAGGATGGGGCCAGTCTCTTGCTCATTGTCTTATCACAGGGCACCACTGACAATGAGCACAGAATGGAACATGGGAAGTTCCACCTAAACAGAATGAAGAACTGTGAGGGTGATGGAGCACTGGAACAGGCTGCCCAGAAAGGTTGTGGAGTCTCCTTCTCTGAAGGCTCAAAGCCTTTGTCTACTCAATCTCAATGCTGAATCTTGTTGTTGTTGCAGCATGCTGCAGGTGATAGTAGGTATCTCTTTGTTTCTAAATTAGTTTTTACACATGTGGTTACTTTGAGTTTTGGGCCCAGTGTATTAATTTATCACACAATGTTTGGCTGGTACTGTGAAAATGCTATCACAGGATTTACATTCTGGATGTTCTGTGGAGATTAGCATCACACATCTCCTTCAGTTTATATGCTGACCAGCTCAGAGCTAATGAGCTTAATATATTATAGCTTGTTTGTAATGTGTTTTTTTCCATATCTGTATTACATGGTATATATTCCACAGAAACTGATAATGGATTAGTAGAGCTCAATGTATGGATTTACTCCTCCAGCTGATAGGAAAAGGTGTGAGAGGGAGAGAGATACTGTGGAAAAAAAAAAAAAAGCACCCAAAAAACTTCTGTGTTGTTTCAGGGGGTTACAGCTGCTCTCTGCCTGCTATACAGCCACATCATTTCTCAACAACCCTGCTCCCTTCCATCTCCAAAGAGAACCAGCAAGGTGGGGTAAGATACTTTTGCCAGAGGATGGTGAAAGAGAAGCTCTGTTCATAGAATCTGAATTTTCCCTGCCTTGGTGGGCTTAGTGTGGGAAGCCCTTGCCATTTGTTGAATTGTTCAGTAAGCATCCTTTCTGTCTCAGCTACAGCCTTCACATCGCTCTGCAGGAATACCAGCGTGCTTTTGCCTTAGGCAGGCTCCTGTACCTTGCAGAAAAGGCTGATTGTTTTGCTGCTGTTACAACCCCATCATCCTAGAAACGCTGTACAAGGACTCAGACTAAATCTATGCATTTGATTTTTGTGAAGCATCATTCAATTTTGGCCATGTTCTCTTGATACCAGCACCACGTTATGGATTTGATTGTGCCAGCTACATAATAGCCCAGCAAAGCCTTGCACGCTCTCCCTTCTCACTGCTCATATTGGTCTTTCTGCAGTGTTGTTAAAGTAGCTGAGTAAGTTGATTTTTTGCAGAATGAACAGGAGTGGCAGAGGATTCTAACAAATAGCAGCTCTCACACTCACAAAACCAAAATCACAGTAGCTCCTAGGGTCTATTCTATAAAAATGCAAGAGGATTTTTGTTTTTCAATTTTATTCTAATGTTATCCCAATTAACAAAGATTCTTCTATTCTGAATTCCAGTATTTAACAAATTTGTGTTAAGGGTAATATTTTCCTCTGGTTGTACATTTCCTCTTGAGTCGTGCTTTTCTTCGTCCCATAAGAATTGTTACCCAATCATATTTAGTGAGCATTAATGAAGAATATTTTGTCAAAACAATATAAAGTAGTTATTTTCTTTCCACATTTTGGGATGAACAAGTCAGCTTAAAAAGAAATTTTCTTGTCCCTTTTAGACAATGTATCTTTTTAAAGTGTTTTTAGCCATAGAAGTGTATCTGCTTCTGGCATCATTATAGCTCATGAGACCTACCTCCACAAGCTCTTCTGGGAGGGAGGGTGAGCAAAGAAGAGGGAGCAAAATGTTGCTGAGCTCCTGCAAGCATGTGGATATGCTCTCTGCAGCACACAGTCATGATGTCTCCAGACTGACACCTGGGTCTGACAGACTGGCTCTGGGGCAGGTCAGCCTTGGCCAGCATTAACCTTTGGTGGACAATAAGGGATTGGTTTTCCCATACAATTTCTGCACCCACATTTATAAACCTTGTGCCCATCAGCAGCCAGGTGAGCCCCCCACTGGGACACTAGCAGCAGCCTTAGCTGAGCAATTGTTGTCTCTCCCCAGAACAGCTCTAAAGTGCTGAGTAAGTAATCAGGGTGCTGGAGCAGGGTTCTGGTCATATTGTCCATCCAGGGAGGGACACAGTCTGAGGCTGTTGGTGAGCCAGGATAATGTAACTGCTGAACACCTAATGGCTGCCAGCTAAGTCCCTGAGTAGGCAGTGAAGATTAGCTGCATCTGGTTCATAAAACACCATATCCCCACCCCATCCCCTCTGAATGGTTTGGGGAGCTGGAGAGCTGTCATCACTCTGGCTTGGGGAGATGTTAAGAAGGCGAAAGGTCTGCAGTCTGCCTCTGCATACTGGCCATAGCTTCTTGCAGAATTTAGATCTCCGTCTGGAGCAGTAGGGGAGCCACTGGGGGCAAGCATCTCCACAGCCACAGGGCCCTAAAAATGTGTGAAATATCTTCTCTGTGAGGGTGTAACTTGTTGTTAGTCAAAGTACCCAACACTGGCCATAGTGAAGATGATTACTCCCATCCGTAACTCTGATATCCATGTTTGCTGATGGAAGGAAGGTCCCAGACTTGCTGGGCTCAGAGAGAGGTGAATTACAGACAACACAGGGACCATATAGTTCCCCTGCATACCCAGGTGGTCATGGTATATATACATAATGACTGGGATAGTTACTGGAGATGGAGGATTAGGGGATAATATTCTCTATATGTGACATCATTATACGATCCAAGCAGCTTGTGTTTTGAGGGGTGTCTGTGTTAGAAAGCTTTTTTTTTGTCTTGGGAGATGCATCAGGAATTATGATAATAATAATAATGCTAAGCCATCAAATTTCATGTTCTGCTTAGCTTCAGTTCTACATTTGTGAGACTTTCTTATTCTATTATTTTAGTAAGTTTTGGAAAATAATAGGGAATGTGTACTTACAGGTAATTTATTTTTTTTTAGGTTGTGGGTTTTTTGTAGACACTATTCTTATTATATATACTATGAAATGAAAAGATAGTAGATAGTGCATGCTCAGCAGCATTTCTTTGAGATGGAGAGTGTGCTCATATACTCCATTTAGGATAAACAAAGACAATATAAAATTCCTATATTTGACCTTGAAAAGCAAGCAATCAAAAAGGTGCAAAGGATTTTTACTGCAACCTATTAGGGTTCATCATCCTCTCTGTCCCTTTTTTCGACTGGAAGTAGAAGCTCTTGGGTGCCCAGACTTCCTCCATCCTTGAAACCTCTTCTTGCTTAAACCTCCCTATGAAGAATGCTTAAAGACATACCTCTTACAGGAGTTACATGTTGCAGCTGATCAGCTATTCACATACATAACCCATAGCACTGTCTAGGGTGGATTGGTTTTGTTTTGTTTTTTTTCATGCATTTCAAAGCACTTTTGTTGTTAAGACAGTTCTCAGAATAAGATGAAGCACCAGTATGCTTGAAGTATGCCTGTTACTCACACCATTCAGAAGAGCTGATGCAAAAAAATTGTTCTAGACAGAGCACTTCAGTTTTCATTGATTGATCTTTCTAATGCAGTTGTTTGATAAAGTACTGCTAGGTGGGGGTAATGGTTTGGTGATTCCCCAGATATTGTATATTGTGATGTTTTCATAAATTATTTTGATGGATGCAATTCCCAAGTGATTGAAAGAGCTTATTGTATGATTCCAATAAAGTTATCCCAAGTACTCTGTAATCTCATCTTTGACTCTCCTGTGATCGTAGAAATGGAGAAGATAAACCATCCAATCTATTTCTTTTTGCCCTGAGTGATCTTTGAGATTTTAACTAGATCAGTTAGAAACTACTAACTGAATTTGCAGTTTTACTTAAACCCCTTTAAATCTATGTATTTAAAAGGTAAATTATATAAACAAAGACTTAGAAAATGTGTAATGAGTGCCTCAAATATTGAACCTAACAGCAAGTTAATAAAAGAGAAATATCACTGCCAAGAGTATTTCTGGATTCTCATGTTTCAACACAAAGTAATTTCTTACTTTATTATGATTAATAGCTGCAGCGTTCCTGGGCAGTTGCCAGATGTCCTTCCAGCTTTGCAGAATGCAGAGTCAAGGTGACATGAGTGCCCTGCCCTAAGAATACTGCATGCACTTCAATTTCTTCCATATGCTTAAAATCTTTCTGTATATTTTCTTAATTAAAATAGTGGAGGAGAACACATTGCTAAATACTTCTGTAACAGCTCTTTTAATACTGCTCATGCAAATCATGAATCTGTATTTTCTGTATTGTGACTGATTTCATACTGAGAACTTGATTGTATTTAGTCTCAACAAGATATAATGCAGACAGTAAGAAAAGAAACATCTTTCTGCACAGTATGAACATTTTCAAAACAATTCATTCTTCTCTCCTGAAAGAAAAGTCTCTTTATGTGCTAAGAAATAAAACATAATATCCTCATTCCTTAAGATCCGACTTGAATCTCATTTACTTGGTATTTGTAATTTCATCAAATTAAACAAATTTCTCCAAATATTCCTCAAAGGAATAGGAAGCTACTTTTATATATAATCTGGGAAAAGGTGATTTGAAATGATTGTTATATTGCATTGTTTAACAACTTACTTTGTGGGAATCTGGGCCATATTCATATCACTTTTGCTGGAAAAATAGCATTTGCTCTCCATGCTAATGTTTGACATTTATAAACTTTTGTTTAGAATGCTGCTAATGATTCAAAATTCCTGTGATTGTATAGTTGTAATGATTTATACCAAGCCAATTCTGTACCATCATGGGAACTCTCAGTCCTCTTCAGTAAACAACAACAGCAACAAAAAAGTGCTTGTAATTCTTTATCACTGAAATCACTGGTAAGGTGCCATTATTGTAAGGAAAATATTTTACCCATAGGCATCTTAGATACACACTGCTGAAGTAAGAGATTATCATTTAAATATACAAGTAATTCTATCTTCAAGCTTATTATTTGTTTCAAAGTATTATTATCTTTTCAATAATAGACTGTTGTATATATATATATATTTATATTTGACCACTACTTTTTTTGAGTGATTCTCTTAAATGGTCAAAGCCAAAGACTCAAGAAGATCTCTTATGAAACAAAGAAGATCTCTTATGAAACATGGGATGTTACTTGGTCTAAGACTATTTAAAATAATTTCTGGTAATCACATATTAGGTTACAATACTTAATAATTGAATAGGCAACTGGTACTCAATAAAATAAAAAATGGATTCAGTGAAACAGCAAATCTTATTTAAGAGATGTATACTAAAAATTTCTTCTTTCAGAGCTTTTCCTTAAAATTAAGAATCTTGAAAACCTTTCAAATGTAGAATGTTTTCAGAGTACAATAAGCCTAAATTACCTGGCAGCTTTTTTTATTATTTTTTGTTCAGCCTGAGAATTTCTTCTCTTATTCAGCACATTGCAGAAGATGCATAGCTTCATAGAGGTACTTTTTTTCTTGAGCAGAAATTCTGCTCTTACATAAATGATCTTGAGTGTTGCTCAGCGTACACGTAAGCTCTGTCAGCTCTAGAGGTTGATAGTCATGATTGCAGAGCATTAAGAGTGCAAGAAAAATCTAATTTCCTGCTTGGCAATGATGGTCTATTATGATCAAATGGAGAGGAAACAACGATTATGATTGCATGCTAGAATTCCCTGAGATTATGGTGAAAGCAAAAGAAAGGAAGCAATTAGTACAAACACTTCTTTCTCTCATTTATTTGGCTCCAAATTTTACAGACCAATCCATTACAAAGCTTATTGTGGAAATGTTGATGTTGCTTTTATTATTATAATTTGAGGAACAGAAACAGTCTGAAGAAGCATGATAGACATATGTGAAGAGAGGTTTCCCAGGCAGAGAAACTTGTGACTCAGAACAATGTAGCAGTACAGAGGTGACTGTGCATGGTCCCCTCACCTCTACTGATTTAGCAGGCAGGGACTTCCTCATTCTGATGCATATTACCTTTGAGTTTTATAGGTCTCAGTGGAGTTTTTTTTTTATTCCTCTATGAATTTCTCTACATTTTGAATCACTTTAAACTTTAACATCTATAAAATCTCACGGCGAGGAGTTCCACGGATCACATTTGCATTATGTAACTGTCTGTTTCCCTTTGTTTCAAATCAGACATCCACTAATTTCTTAGTTCTTGTACTAAAAGCCATAGGGAGCATACATCTATCTCTTTTAGCTGCTTTTCCGACAGAAGCTGTTTTGTACTTGTCACTTGTCTGAACTGCTTCCAGTTTTCATTTCTGTCTTTTTAAAACCTGAGATTCTTTGAAGATTTTTTTAACAAGGGATCTTGTTGAAGGCCATCACAGATTCCAAACAGAGTTCATCTGTGCATCACTGATGTCCAAAAGGTCACATACACCTTTAGAGAACTCCATCAGTCTTCCCTGTTGTATGTAAAGCCTGTACCAAAAGCTGTGCTAGCTTTTTTCTAATACATATTTTTCCCAATGCATAATCTTGCTTTTGCTATTTCTGGATGGTTAAAAAGTTATTCTTTATCATTGTGGGATTAAAATGTAGTTAGGCAAGGTAGGTTCCAATCCTACAAAGATTTCTGCACAAAATCATATAATTTAAGGAAAAGACAATGTACGCAGCTTCTAAACAAGCATTTGTTTAAAGTATATGCCAGTTCATTGTTTGTCCATAAAATCTTCCAGTATTTTTTCAGAGGATTAAATTATCTTTTGTCAACATCGATAGAATATTTTAAAGTTCTCTTTTATACATGACAGCAATGGACAACAAGGATTGTTTTCTTGTCCTTTGCTGCATCAGGTTCATGTCCTTTTTAAGAGTAAGTATCAAACTTAGAAGTATAAAGGCATCCTCCTTTCCCTAGGGATCCTTCAGCATAAAATTACATTGTTTTGTATAAGTCCTCTTGCCACCAATATAAAATTAAGCTTACTTTGAAAACAGCTCAGTAGACTAAGTTTTAATATTGTATAATGTTAACTCACCCCTGTAAACCACCTGGGAAGTAGATCAAATGCATCTTTAAAAGGGCAGGAGAAGGAACGTCTATCTCACAGCTTTGTCATTTCCTTTTCTTATCTGTACTGCACTAGGGCTGTTCAAGTAAGAGATTCATTTAAATGAATATGTAAAAGTTCAAACTGGAATGGCCTGAGGTTGTACAATCAATTTTTTGAATAACCTCAGGTGCATGTCAGCAATTATATATAAATACATATAAAAATGGCATTTAAATATACAGGCATGCAGTCATCCAACTGCACACATGCAGAACACATGCATCTTTCAGATTCTGACAAATTAACCACCATAACATACTGTACATACCATACTGTCCTGAAATTTTCTCGTGTAAGAACC
The DNA here is from genome assembly GCA_024611175.1 of Megaceryle torquata. Lineage (NCBI taxonomy): Eukaryota > Metazoa > Chordata > Aves > Coraciiformes > Cerylidae > Megaceryle > Megaceryle torquata. The sequence goes on from JANIJG010003327.1 coordinate 27,150, forward strand.
TGGGAGCCTTTTTTTGAACTATAATTCTATATTATATAATAATTTATATTTTTATAAGTGAGTATATATACTTTGTGCAGCAGTATCGTGCATTCATCAGAAAGCTCTGGTGGTGTTGTTGCTTTAGCTGTAACAGCTGCTTTCTTTACTCAGTGTTTTAGTAATTTCATGCAGATTAAACCTATAGCACAAGAGAGCTATTAAAAACTGAAGTGAATTATAACAATTTTTCTAGTTTGTTTTCTGCAAGTGATCTGGTACACTGAAGAGCTAGAAAACTGCAGAACAAGTTCCATACAATTTTGTCCAATTATCAGCAGAATTAGAAGGGAGGTGAAGACAGTCCTAATAATAAGTACATGGTTAATTGGATACGTATTTCCTTCAAAGAAGGCATCCTCAAGACTCATCGATAATTATAAATTGCTGCAGATTACTGGAGCTGATTTATCTTCTGGGCATAGCTACAGAAAAATAGTATTGCACAGGCAGCAGTATTTTGGGAGAGGTGGTATTAATTTGAAGGACAGGCAAAAATATTACTCTGATCCATTTTCATAGTAACTGTCTTTGCAACAGCTCTGAGGTAGCACCAGAAAGGGCAGGGTGAAAGATTTAGATTTACCCAAGGAACTGACAATATTCTCTCATTCTTCCATCAGTCTGAATTGACTTTGTATGGTAGAATAAAAATCTTGTTTAATTTTGCAGCTTTTGCAATAACTGTGGAGCCCAGGGACCTGAGTGCAGGCATTGATTTACTGCCTGTTTCTCATTCAGGCGCACTGACCAGAAAATTGCTTGCTAATTTCAAAGGACCAGCGTGTCTTAAAAGAAGATGCTGCTCCATCCCTGCAAAGAGAATATGCAAATTGATTGGATTTTTGTTATACAGTTGTAGTTCTCATGCAAGACTAGCATTAGTATTATTATAACTAAGATAAAAAAAAGTTACAAAACCAGAATGACTAGAAACATTAAACTAAAAGAAATAGAAATAAGACAGAAAAGGTTTAAAAAAATGCTTGCTTGTAAGGTCAGAAGAGGCTAGACCATCTTACCAGCCTTACGACATTCCTGCAAAATTCTTAGTATTGGAGATCATCAAGTTTCACTCAGGCATTCTTAGACTAATTTATAAAACTTGGCCTAGGTTTAAACATTTCATTAAAAATCAGACAAAGCCCAAAAGCAGGTGTTAGACACTGTTTCTGGTGTAACTTGAAAACTAAACTTCACAACCCCCAAATTTATGAGCAAGCTATATCAGTTATGTACCTGAGCTGAGTTACCAAAGCAACAATTCATTGTATCCAATGTTTTCTCTCTGTATGTGACTGATCCACGTTGCTAAAGGAAGGTAAGAACACATCCAAAACAGTAAGAGAATATGTCTTGCTAACAGCTTGCTGGGAATAACCTGAAAGGAACTGAAGTCCATCCTGATGTCCTTGTCAGCATCCTGGGTAAATATCAGCTGCAAAATATTCTACTTGCAGAAATGCACATGTAAAGCCAAGGTGCTGCATGCAGGTATGTCAGGCAGTGCTTTTACTGAGGGGCCTCGTTGTGCTTTTAAGGTCCTGTCTTCAGGTATGGGTTCCCACAACATCCCTACCCTTAATCAGGAAGAGGCCCTGGTGTGGTGTGAGTCTACCTTATATACCCTGTACCTTGATGCTCATTTATGTGAAGCAGCATTTCAAAACTGAATCCTATAGCATAAATAAACTACCAGCCCATTGTCATCAAGAAAATAACAGGAGTGATGATAGATCATCTTCAAAGAGCAATGCAAAAGCTAATTTTCACAATATTTCTGTGGCAAGAGTGGTTCATGTTGCAGAATTATAAAGTGAATCAGAAACATAGACATAGTGGAGAAAATGGAGGAACCAGTCTCCAGCTGCCTCCATACCTGATCTTCAGTTAGACTGGAAATGCTTTACATGTACAGCACAGATACTCAAAAAGCCATGCCAGCCTTAAAGTGAAAGAGCACTGAACTGATCAAGTTGACAAAATATTTTGAGCAGCATTATCTTGCAGAGCTGCTCAAATCCATTTCATTCAGGCTGTGTTAAAATTAATTATAATGTGTTTTAGCAAGTGTGTCAGAAGAATTCTGAAGGAAGAAGTCCACTGATACAAACACTTACTAGACCCATAGTGAACAGTTTTCCTGTCTCGCTCATAAAGCCAGCTTTTGTCTATTTAGTAAGATGACCCAGAAGCTAATTTTCTAGAGCCATTGCAATTGCTTACCATGAAAATTACAGGTTGTGTTCAAGAAAGGGTAAACACCAGAAGAACCTTTGTGCATTTGCTCCACTTTCTGCTGAGCAGCTTTGGCCGCAGCTTTCTGAGCATCATATCTCATTTACAAGGTGACCCAGAACACAAAACCTTTTAATTAGCCTGAAAATCCAACCTGCTTTATATACATGCCTGTCAGCCCCCTTGCCTTCTGCTGCCCTTTGTTGCTATGGCAGCACTCTCCCAACAAAGGACGATATCTTGCAGAAGGAGAAAAGCATAGCCAAGATGCTCGGAGCTTTTGCATGCTGCCAGATAAATATTCATGGTGCAACTGTGTGCTTAAGAGCTGTTCTTTGAGTAAGTTCTAGGGCTATTGTTCACCCTCAAATAACACCCAGAATAAACTTTTCCTTAATTAAAAAAAAAAAAAAAAGCACAAATCTCCAGGTGGATTGCAAATATTAAATCACCTTCCTTCTCCAAATAGCAGTTGGGAAGTGCCAAGTGAGGACATTACTGTACAAAGAAAAAATAATCAGGTGTTTGACCAGTGTAAATCAATCTATTAAGATCTGTAAAACCTCTGCAGTTTTTACTAGTTGACAATTACTATTTGGCCCATTCTATTGATAGTACAATCAAAAGCAGAATAATTTTAACTGATGAGAACTTATGTAGTTATCTGTGTATTACTACAAAGTATGTAGTACAGATTTATCTTATGATACACATCACAAAAGGACATAAATAGATATTTGCATTTGAAAGGGTATTAAGCTGTTGATCTTCTTTTAGATATTTTTTCCTTTTTATCCTGTGTGGCTTTCTCTATGGCATCTTTCTTCAGGTCACTGAATTAGTTTGCTTATCTTGAGGTGATAGAACAACCTTCAAAATGTCTGAACACACTTTGTCATCTATTCCAGTGGTACAAACTGGGAATTGTAAATGTTTTTAATATGTCATCATTTAAAAAACAAACACATAAGTATTCTGGGATGGTTTCAACATCATTTTTTAAAAATAGTTAAAATCTGTGCTGACCGGGCCTTATTTTAGCTCATAAATCTCATGAGCATCAAACAAGATGTTGTGCCTTCAGCAGAAAGCTGATTACTATAATATGTCTTTCTGTCATATACTGACAGAGATGCAGATACAATAAAAAGGAGGTCTGGAGGGGTAGAGATCAGCTTCAGATTTGGTGACATGAAAACATCTCAAGGAAAGGGGTAAAACCGAGGAAAGAGGCTGCTGCTATATGGGTATCCAAACAGCATAAAGGATTTTCTATTTCTTAACCAGAGTATGAAACTGTTAGTGGCAGGCTACTGTAAAGCAAAAGAGTGAGAAGTACTATAGCACTAGAAAGTAAATTTTGTCTTTCTCTAACTAATACAGAGTAGACTGCAGTCCATTCTTTAAATGACCAAATTTACTTAATCTTGAAATGAAGAATTATTATACAGTTGCTTAGCAACTCAGATGATGCTAACTTCCTTGACCAGGTGGTATCAAATTCCTTTTTTGAATTTCCGGCAGTATCTTTCCATTTGCTTAAAGCTCTGTAATAGCTTCCCTGCCTCTTATGCTTTATATCCAAGACTGACGAAGAAGAAATAGCCTTGGTTTAGGGAAAGTGATTCCATAGTGCTGAAAGCTGTAGTCTATTTGATGTATCTCTATGCCTCTGTAATCTCTTAGAACCATTTATGGGGGGATGCAGCTACATTCTGTTTTCATTAAGTAATTTGGATAATTTTCATTGGCTTTTTACCTGGCCTTTATCCTGAACTAGACAGGTGAATGGAATAGGGAAAGGGGACTTCCTATGGTACAGGAGCAAACTTCCCTTTTATGCTGTGTTCCAGGAAGACATGAAGCCACTTGGAGGAAGCATGGTGGAGGGCCACCAAGATAGTCATGTGGCTGGGTCTGACCAGAGGGATGGATCTGGATTATCCTGAAGATGAAAAGCCTAAAAAGGAATCTAACTGCTGTCGTAGTGTAGCTGCAAAACTGGATTAGAGAGAACATTGCATCAGACTCTGGTTAGATATGCACAGTGAAATAACAAGACTAAACTTTTCCAGCAGCAAGGTGCAACAAGAGTGTGTTGTCAAGCCAGTGATGTGTAAGGAAGCGATTCTTCCATGGTGAGAGCGGTTAAATACTAAAACAGGTTGCCCAAAGAGAAAGTGAATTTCCTACCGTGGCAATTCTCAAGACTCACCTTCATGACCTCCCAAAGTACTTTCCAAGTGTATTTTCTGTGATTCCATGCAAGGGATACATTCTTTGTATTTTTTCTGTGATTTAGACACATTATGGGTTACATTCCCCACTGAAATATCTGGGGAGATGACTAGGCCCCATTCTGAGGTCTGGATAACAGAGAAAGAGAACAGAGAAAGAGAAAGTACTGAACATAATTGTCAAACACAGGAAATAGAGCAGCTGACAAACATTGCAGTGTAACATCCTGAGAAATGGCTGGATTTCACAGTTCATTATGGGGAACGAAGTGAGAGAAGGGCAAGTTCCATGGGTAACTGGAGGGTAATATTTGGGACCTTTGGGGGGATGCAATCTTGGAACGAAAACCATGTCCAGTTTACTATATAAATAATATCATGTGAAGCTGAGATGTTATAGATAACAGTACCAGAAATACCAAATGCAGTTATAAATATAGCCAAACTGGGACCAATGGGGAAAAAGTAACTAGACTGGGTTGTTTACCTGGGAGGAGACAAAGGTGGAAAAAGAGAGGGTTCAAGGTGGGTGGGAGGAATTATAAGCATGGGACAATGGAGAGAAGTGAGGATAAAAGAGGACAGTCATGTATAATCAAAGTGCTGGTCAATATTGTCAAGACCTGGACTGACTGCAGTTTCTCTTACCTTCGTACTAAATGCTGTTCTTAACTACTTTTTGCTGTGTCAGCATCCAGAGAAGGGGCTGTGGGTCATAAAGGCCCATGGTACCAGCAACTGGACAATATGGTGTGTAGACATTGCTTAGCTAATTTCAGCCCTGCATGTACGTTTGTCTGTGTGGACACTTTTTTGTGTAATTCACTTCAAGCTGGCCTAGATGGCAAGCAGAAGACCCATGTGTGGAAACATTTAAGGCCCAGGTCAATAACTGGGTAAGGGGCCCCTGGCTCAAGCATGGGTCTCAGGCAGGATTAGAATCCGTCCTAGGGTCTGAGTGATTTGTGCATGAGCCATGCTTGTGAGCCTAGAGAGTGGAGGGGTGTGTGTGCTCGCATTGGTGAATTTTAAGCATGAAAAACTGGGGTGGAGGAACATGACTTGGCTACCTGTATTCATGTTTATGTGAGCACCGTTGTGCTCATGCAGGAGCTCATAAATGCTCCATTTGGTCTGTATCAGCCTATGGGGCTGGCCCTGTTAGTGCTGCTGACACTGCATGTGTGTGTGCACTTACGTGTCTGGAGCATGTGATCAGTTTGGTATATAGCCATGAATACTGTGTTCAGTTCTGGGCCCCTCATTATAGGAAAGACATTGAGATGCTGGAACGTGTCCAGAGGAGAGCTA
>JANIJG010003328.1:0-20021 GCA_024611175.1 Megaceryle torquata
GGGGCTTAGAGGGAGGGGGTGGGGGGGCGGTGGCGATGCGATGCCTCTCCTGGCGCCCACCGTCCGCCGGTTGCGGGGCGCAGCGGGGGCGCCGCCCGCTGCAGACCCCACACCCCGGCCCAGGGTAGCGAAGGCAGCCCCGCGGGGGGGGGGGGGGCAAGCCCCCGGGGGGGGGGGCTTTTGGTAAGGGAAGGGGCGGGGGCGGGCGGGGGCCTTTTTGGGCAGGCCCCCCCCCCCCCCCCCAGCGCCGCCGGAGCTGTTGCATTGCGTCCTTCTACCGCGGTTCCCCCCCTCCCCGCCGTGCCTGCTGCAGGGCCCGACGCAGCGGTGAGAGGCGGGATGAGGGGCACCAGCGGCCGGACGCCCTGCCCCGGCCGTGCGGGGCCGCAGGGCTGCGGGTTAGCTCCCCGAGCTGGGCAGCACGGCTCGGCCCGCCGCCCCGGGACGTTTCCGGGCCTCGGCCAGGCCTTTTGTTCGGCGCGGTGGGCTGCCCGCCGGCCGGGCGGGGGCCTGTCACGGCGCCGGGCGGCCGCTGCGCCCCTCGGCAGTCGGGGAGGGACACTGCCCGGCCGGGCACGATCGTACTCCGCCTTCGCCTAGGCGGGAGCAGAAGCCGCAACAGGGCAATGCCCCAGCCCCCCGTGAGACCGCGGCGCTTCCCCCGGCACCTGGGGCAGCTCTTGGGCTGGGCCGTGTCCTGCTGTGGGCTGCTCTGCCCTGATCTCACCGGTGCGCGGGGAGGTGTCCCTTGGACGGCGAGCTGCACCTGCCCTCCAGCCCGTACCCCGTGTGGAGACTCGGCGGGGGGGGGGAGACACTCTCCGGTGCCCCGCGTGTCCTCGGCCTTGTGTTTGGTGGCAGGAGGGCAGCTCCTCCATCAGCCTTTTCCCGTCGGGCTCTGACAGGGATCTTGCAGCAGCATCACGCCTGTTGGGACCACGGCTGTGATGGAGCAGAAAACTTGTCTACCTAAGGGTATGAACTGTGCTAAGAGGAAATGTGTCCTCCCCCGTGGTCAGTGTTACTCTTGTTGCATGAGTTGTCAAGTGGCTAAATGTATCATCTAGGATGAGAGATTTTGTGCTGGTTTGGCCTTCATGGCAATGGGTTGACAGCATTCTTCTCGCTGTGGTGTGGTGGAAATGCACCATACGAAGAGTGTGCTTATGTCTTGGTCCCTCTGAGCTTCCCTATCTTGCAGGTTGGTAAGAATGAGTAAGCGATGCCTGCCCCAAGAAGGAATAGATTAAAAGCAACCTTTCTGAACTTTATTTTGTGCTTGTATTTAGAGTGTACTAAGTAAGATGTAGGACCTGTGATATTGTACAGAGCATCCAAAAGGTGTTGGTATTCTGTAGCAAAACCTACCACACTAGGTAACCTGACATCAAATTCTGCCTTTTTTAAGGACAAAACAGTAACTAGTTCTGGAATAAGAAATACTAAACTATAACTCAAAGGCCAGTGAACTCAGGCCTGTACTGAGTTTATTGATAAGTGTACCAGAAAAACATAACCGTGTTCATCCCTTGAAGCTAGCACTTCAGATACTGAATTCGATTGTAATTTCTGTATGTGTATGGAAAATCTTTCACAGATGTGATCAAAGTGGTGAGTTATTGGCAAAATTAGTGTCTTTCAGCTGCCCTGTTGATCTCATCGTCTTTTGTCAAGCTCAGTTCATGTTATGTGAAAGAACTTTGCTTTATAGCTGCTACATTTATATCAAGCCTGATAGCTGATTATTTAAGTAATAGCAGTTATGTCAGTGAGTAGAGCACATTTCTATCTAAATAGAATGGTCTTATTTTATCTTCCGTGTAAGAATAGATAGCATCATTTTCCAAAGTCTAACTACGAGCCAAATCTTTACTCTTTGGACATATATATTGATAAGTGGATATGTAGAGTGATGCCAGCTTGTAGCCTTAACTGAGTTCCTAATCAAGTGTGGATGTCTTCTGGGGAAATAGTTTTAGTACAAGGAATGTTCCTTGTTTGTATAATGAGCACAGTGCTAAACAGTTGCAAACCTTAAGCTACCTGTTTTTCCTTCCTGCCCTTGTAGCACGGTGGTGATAGTTGTAGCTACAGGTGAAGGGCCATTGCCAAAGTTGAGGGATGTTTGCAGGTGACCAGCTTTCCACTTGTCCTTGGGAAGAGCCTAGTGAAAAACCAAGGGATGAGAATAAAGGTGGAGGTGAGAAAGCCAGAGGATGTCATTGGGGGTAATTGTTTTGACTGCAGTATTGGGCAGGTTAGAAGAGATGAGGTCAGAGAGCCCTAGTGGGACTGGTGGGATGGATTAGATGAATCTCAGTTATGTTAATATGCCTGTGTTAACAGACCAAATAAATAGGTCTTGGATTTGGAGCTATTTGAAGGTGGGATTTGTAGTCAGCATTCTGGTTAAGGAAGGGATAAGAAGCAATGCTTTGCATCAAGTATTTTTCTCTTGCTGCTCTCAGCCGTATGTTCAGACGGTCCCAGCTTCAAATTCTGCTCGGCCAGACTGATTACATAATGCATGAATATGGAAAGTACCGGTAATTAAGCTCTGCATTTAGCACCCTATTTAGAAAATTGGATGACTTTGGCATCCTGTTACCTTATTTGATTCATTATGCAGATCTGTTGTGGCCTCTGAAGGTCACAGAGGTACCCTTTAAGTTTCAGTAGCTTACTTTCTTTAATATGGTAAAATCCACACAGATGAGTTGTTGACTTTTGTCAGTGTTGATGCTTAGAACCCCAGCAGTGAGGTTGTTAGAAGTCCATGAAGGTACGCTTCAGGACTGGTAAGGCTTTACATCTTTAATTTCTCTCAAATACTTAAAACTATGAGCAGATCCCGTTTAAACTTAGGGAGCCCAGGCAAATAGGAACTTAAGAATTGTATGAAGGCGTTGTATGAACACCAACCCAGGGAGAATGGAACCAACATCAGTGTAATTTGAGGAGGGGTTAACTTTCTTTGTGGATAATAAACTGATTCTCTGTAGAAGGTGAGGACGATTCACTTGTAGATGCTATGCAGGCTCTTGAAAGAGAAATCCTAGAATATTGTGTTGTGGTGCAGAAGTCCAGTATGACTTTTGTCTGCTGCAGTGGGTGTTGGTTTTAACTCCTGTCTTCATTGGTCTTCATATTTCATTAGTTGTTTAAAACAAAGAAATTATGAATAATGAAGTAATGTGTCTTGAGACTGTGTTAATTGCCTGGTGTTACCTAACACAAAGGTTAAAACCACCTTCACCCTCCCCCCTCCCTTTTGTCTTTTTTTTTTTTCTTTAAACCTCACACTGACACCTCTTACCGCCTGAGACTAGAACCTGGTTCATGAAATTTTCAGGGATGGCTGCTTTCTGTGCCAACTTCTGGCCAAGTGAATGGTTTCAAATAGCAGTCCCCTGCCTACAGGAGAAGTTTCTGGTGGCAATGAAACACAGTTTTACCCTGTGCTTGTTAATTTAACAGAAGCCTGGGTATGTGTATTCATGTGCTGAGGTGGAATAAGGATTGTGCTTTTAAGTTTGTTGAAAAAATGAATAAATCCCCAATGGTTTTAGTGCATGGGGGAGCAGAAATGTTACCCTGCCACTTGTGAGTGCAAACTTCAAATTAGTTTTTTTACTTTTTTTCTTCTGTGGGCAATGACTAGCCACAGTCTTGGTGTGTGAAGAAAACTGAGAAGAAAATGCATGGCAAGGAAACTCAGTGCATAGGTCGTGTCAGTGTAGGTGTGCACAATACACCTGGCAGCTTGGTGGTTCAGCTTTAATGGCATTTCTTAATAACCCTGCTTGAAGTTTGATTCTTGGATGGCAGTGTGGTTGGTAATGACGCTTCTTTTCCACATATCTCAAATTACTCTAGTACATTTGGTCAATACAATTGTGTCATGCACCTTGAGCTTATAATTTAGACAGTTTTTTTCCACTCAGCTAAAGGCAAACTAAATAATCTCTCCAAAATACCCACAAATTGAAATCAAACTGTGCACTTTCAATATTTCTGTTACCTTATACACTGATTATCTTACCCAAGCTGTATTTTTGGTAGGATTGATTTCCCTCTGCTCCAGTATATACCAGCTCTGCTTTTAGATAGGAAGAAAGGCAACCTGAGAGAGAACTGTGCTGTCAGTATTCTGCCTTTCTCGCAGGTCTCTGTGGCTTTACCATTTACTTCTTAAGGAGCACAAGTAAGGGAAGCAAGAAGCCTGTGTAAAAGGTTGTATTTACTAGAACAAATGAGTTTAATAATACTAAACATAATACACTCTAGTAATACACACTAAACCTTTTTGTTTTGGGAAATGCCAGAGAGAACCAAGTGCTTTTTAATTTTTTTTCTCTCCAGAAATTCTAGACATGTTTTCATGTTAGCTGGTTTATATTAAATTTTCAGTTAATGTAATATCGGGCTTGTAGTGCATGGGTAATAAGCATTATTCACATGCTTTTTACAAACACCATCTTTGCTATCTGAAAAAAAAGTATATATTTGTTAATATAGAGCCTTAATAATATGTAATACTGTAATTTCTCGATGCTTTTAATAAATGCATTGAATATTTAATTTTAAAATATTAAAACTAAAGTTTAAGGATTTAAAAATATATTTTCTATATTGATTTACTATATATTAATTTGATATGATGGCAAGGCTGAGCCCTTGAAAGTAGTATTTAAGTATATTTCAATGTCAAGCTACATTTATATTTCATTTCACATAAAATGCCAGTGTTCTGGTTCAGATATACCCCTGTCACTTTTCTAGCTTGAAGAGCAACAGACCTTGAGATGATCTGGAGGAAAAATTCATTTATGTAAAGTACAGCCTGTAAATTTGGCTCACTCACTACTTCTTGGGGGTTTTGGTATATTTAAACAGAACTGCTGTGGATGTAAAGTATGTTTTGAATAGAAGCAGTCTCTGCAGGCAGGGCACAAAAGTCCCTGGAAATCCAACACTGAAGCTATCTTTTAGTTATTCCTACTCTTAGCTTTTACATTTCTGTGAGCTGTCACTGCCTGTGCCATACTGTGGAGGCATACTAGGGAGGGAAATCCTGTCCTTATCCACTATATGAACACCTCGTGTCACTGTGAGTAGGAACCTGCACTGTGGAAAAGGCCATTATGCTGCTGTCATCGTTGTTTTTCAGGTGGGGAGGCAAGAGCTCGTAACAGTAAAGGGGACCCCATATAAGCCTTGCTGGACGTGGGATGACTTGTAGGAGCCACCCTTAGCCTCTCTGCTCTGTGGGAACCAGGCTTTGAGGAGACACAGCAGCAAGAGCAGTTAGCAGGGAGGAAATGGAGCTTGGGAGTTGGGGGGGGGGGAACCAAAGGGAAGGAAGTAGCAGCATCCTTTTGGCTTGGGGACAACAAAGGATCTGAATCCAATAGGGTGCAAAATGCTTCCAGTTTTCTTAAGTTCTAGCTGCAACAGTGCTGGGAATTACTGTACTGTGTGGTAGATGTGAGTAGTACAATAGCAGTGTTTAACAGTACAGGGGAACTAACCTTGACAGTAAATGCTGAGATAAATAAGAGGTAGAGGCATAAGGTACTCCTGCTTTGTTAAAGAAAACAAAGAGGCCTTTCTTCTTCATGCAGTAATCAACAGAGGTGATGGCAGTGTTGGGAGCTCCCTCTTGTTTCATCCAACCTTTCTGATTGCCATTACTGAAAAAAAAAAAAAGTCTTTCATCCTTTATAAGCAAGGGCATGTGCTAATATGTATTTCACAAGTGATCTTGTGAGACTTCCTTGACAATAAAGCAGCAACAAATTAAGGTAAATGCTGTATTTGACTGCTCTTGGGAGGGAATTAATACATCAGCAGTTTTGTCCAGCTCTCTTGCCCTCCACCATACCATGAACAGTTGTGCAGAGTGAAAGGTTAAGATCCAAACATCTCATCTTTCAGTCTGTGTTTGATGTGTGAATGTAAGACTTCTCATGTGAGGGATATGCAGTTGTCATCCAGGGTAGTAGGCATCTCCCAGAACTTGAGTGTCTGCAGTCTCCAAGTGTCTGCATCTTAGCTAGTTGTCCATAGTCCTTTTAGAGAGATGAAGATCTAATCTTTTCATCTAATGGAGTTAAGTGTCATTCCTGTCACCTGGAGTAAGCACATTTGGTCAGATGAATCATGCTGTGTGTCATCACTGGCATGGCAGCCTGGACAACACTGTTTGTACTCCCATTTAGTCAGATGAATTCTTCCCCAGATACTGTAACTGGAAGTTTCATCAGCGTGGTGTTGCCCTCCAGCTCAGCCTTAGAGCTACTGAATATATACCTTACACTCTTGAATTACCTTGCTAGGTTATCTTGCATTTCTCAGGACTCAAAGAAGAGTTGTCTATTTACATTTCTAAACCATTTGTCTCTGCAGCATTATGCTTATGAGCCTAAGTGTTTCACTCCCAAAGGTAAATAAACAAAAAGGAAGGTTTAGAAACAAGTAGGGACTCTTGCGGAGTTGTTCGGGCTCGTCTACACGTTTGTGGGTTTTGGTTTGGGTTTTTTTTTTCATACTTTTAATTAGCTTTGTATTCCCAAGAGTTGATTTATTCTGAATTAAGATGCATTGTTACTCACCTTTGTTTTCCCTCACTGGTGTTTGTGTAGTGATGCGGTAAACCAGATCAAGGAAGCGATCCAGCTGAAAACTCCTGTATGCACCAATTCAGTCTTCACCTGAATCACTTCCCCCACTTGGATTCATTGGGAATTACACAAATGCTGTTGCTGGTGCAGAGAAAAGGGCTGAGAGGAAGGAAAACCGCGACTTCAACTGGCACTGCTGCCACGATGTGGGATTGTTTGTGGAATTATGACACAAAATGTAGGGCACAACATTTGGCAAGTTAACTGAAGTGTTACTGCTCAAAGGAGAAGGCGCTTGTTTGTAAAAATGATATTACTCCAGTGCTCAAAGCATAAATAATTTATTGAAAACTAATTTGCCTACAGTAGACAAAAAGCTGGCATTAGAGCAATGAATACTGGCAGACCTGGACCTAGGTGCTGGCAGATGATTTGAGACACTTTCAGCTGCAACCATCTCTGTCTCCATCGGGACAGGTTTTTGTCTTTGCCGCAGATACTCCAGTTTGTACACTGCATGGTAGTTTAAACAGAGCTTCATCCACAGTTTCAGCACAAGTAAACTGTGAGATGTGGTGCTCATGAGTGTTTCTCCCAGTTGTAGTGTAATGGGTGGGTTAGTACCCAAGTCATCTTTTTTCTGCTTTCTGGATATCCCCAGTGGCTGGCGAGAAAGTGATACATGTTGATCAAAGAAATGTGAGGGGCAGTACTGGGCACTTAGCATAGCATTCTCATGGAGTAAATTTTGTCAGCTAGCTGTGAATTTACAATTTGACATAATTAGCACATGATGCCTGGTAGTGTCTGGTCATTCCACTCTGAACTCTGTCAGTCAAACTGATTTCACTTTCCTGCAGATAAGTGCCTTGCTTTCCTTAGTTGCTGCACATCTACATTGATGTCTCCTAGATTAGTGTGTCTGCTGAGGGATAAGAAGTTTTCACTCCTTATCTCACCTTCCTCCTCCCGTCTCTCTGTGTTGGCCTTTTCATATATTGAAAGGATCTGAGTACTTTTGCTTCAGACTTGCAGGAAAGTCTGCTAGGGAGTGTTCATGGCTGTTTCTTGTTTCTGTTTCAGTTCTGCTAGGGAAATAAATGGGTGCAGGAGCTCTGGAGAAAGGACCAATGGTCTGCAGGGGGTGAGGCAGACAAGGGTGGGAACATGCCACTGGGCAGCAGGGCAATAAACTTGTTCAGGCACCCCATTGTGTTTGCAGAATGGGTGGCATCAGCTCAAGATGGGAGCAACAGTTGCTTTCTTTGCTTCCTTCTGAATTGTGCTTCTGGCAAGTTCTGAAACCTGCTGAGTACCATGCTGACCTGGACAAATATTACAGTTGTTTAAAAAGCTACTTGTAGTAATAATGTTGACAGACACAGTGAAGCACAGGAATGTACTTACTCTTTTAGTGTTAACTGCTAGTCCCGAGTAGTCTTGCAACACAGCTTATTTCAGCCTATGGTGCAGCAGTTGAGGTCCTGGTAAACAACTTGAATTAGAGCCAGTCTCTAGGTTCATGATACATGATTTACAGGAGCCAGGAACACAGATGTTTGAAGTGACAGCTGTATTTCCATTATTTTGCAGAGTGCTTGTATGTGGGAATTGTTACTTTTTTTCCCCTACTATTAGATCTTTAATATGAAGAAGCTAATTTTCTTCAAAAGTTAATTATCTTTGTTCTTTCATTCTTTGGTACTGCTAGTTAAAGCTTTTTAGAGGGAATTATGGCATTAAACTTACTTGATGTAAGTATTGTTGGTCTACGTGAAAATTAAAAGTACACTTGCTTGAAGCAGCCTGAAGCAGTAGGAACAAGAGCTTCTAATGGGATGAATTTCAAGTTTACTTCTTGCTGCAAGCAATTAAGTTATAACAGCAGCAGACTTTGGAATATTAAACCAGTAAAAGTACTTCAAAAATCAGTTGTTGAAGGAAGAGAACTTGATGTATTAAAATTCTTGTTGAAAACTATTAAGTTTTTCCAGACATTTGATTAGATAAGGATTTCCTCCTTCTTTAGATCAGATATGACTGTCTGCTCTGTGATGCTTTACCTCAGCAAAAACTGCTTGGTACCCTTTAGCTATGTTCAAAATCTTGCTGGAGATCTTGTTTTAATTAGTAATTTTACCTATATGTAGTTAATCTGTCAGTATCATTCTTCTCATTATTATTTTTTTAGAAGCATGATTTACTATTGCTGCTGAAAGAGCCAAGTGAGCCCTCTCAGCAGACATTGTCAGTAGAAAGGGGATCGAAGCAGTGTCATGTCACAAGCTAACTGTCTGCACAGAAATAATCTTTGGGGTTTGAAGGGTGAGAAGCTAGGTAACAGTAGAGCAGGTTTTGTGGTGGTGTGCTAGATAGGTAATGGTTATTCCCATGTGCAAGTTAATGCATGCTTTTAAGTGAATACTCTGCTTTCATAAATTCTACTGTGGTGAAGAAAAATAGAAAAGAATGTATATAAGCTCTCAAGATCAAACTCTTATAAATAAGTGATGTGCCTGCAGATTCATTCAGAACAGTAGAGAATCTTTGTTTCCCATGGATGACTGCACATAATCAAAGATGCTTTTTAATATCTCATGCGTTCAAGTATTAAGTCTTGCATCAGCTAGCCACTCAGAATGATCAGGTGTCATCTTCCCTTACCCTAGCCTAATTACATGGTGAAAAATCTAAAAGCTCGGATTCTTATGTTCAAACTCTCTCAAGCATTTTTTTCAGTCCAGAAACTATTTAATCTGTGTGCCTTTGCCTTACAAAACTGTGGCAATTTTAGCTTTGCCAAGAAGGTGTATATTGAATTGGAGGAAGAGCAATTGCATGGCAGTGTTTCCTGATCATGATGCTGACGTGGGGCAGAAATGTCATTGCCCCACTGCTACTTTATGCCATTTTTTCTACAGCTTATACAGATTAACAGTTAGTAAGGATATACTCTAAATAGTCCATCATGAAAGAGCTTTGGTACGTCTGGGGGACTGGCTGTAAACAAATAGTATCTCTCAGGTTTGGATTTGCAGGGCTGAGCATTGCTTACTTTTTTGGTGTGTTGTTGTGGAGACAGTAAGGTGCAGCTTTCATTACTCCAAATCATGTTAAAATTCAAAAGAGCTTTTAACAAGCCAAAGGCTTTGAAGGAGATGCATGCATTTACCAAAAGAAACAGCACTTTCTCTTGTTGAGTTGTATCTCTTAAGTTATTCTTATAGCATCTTAAGTGTGTAATAAGAGTATTAATATAAGGATGTATCTTCCTTGGAGAAGAAGCACTCCTTGCTTACTCTCCAGTCACAGGATGAGGAAGATGCTTCTATTGTGCAGATGATAAGGTCTGGAGTAAAGAGAAAGTGAAGTGACCAAGATGGCACGCTGTCTAGGTGAGGGCTGGGCAATAAACCTAGGCCACCAAAGAATCAGGTCTTAATTCATGCCATTTTTACTTTAATGATACTTCTAATACTGATCGTGGCAGTTTCTTCTTGGACCTTTGTGAAATAGTTTTCAAATTTAATCACCCTTTTTGTGCATTCCATGCTTTTCTTTGTTAGGCTTGCATGAGTGTGAAGGGAAAAGGCAGAAGGCTGCCTGGCAGTGGGCAGTGCAGTGGTGCATCAGCAGTCTGAGCTTGCTTTCAGCCTCCTGGGAAGGCAGACAGCCCCCACTGATGTTCAAGTTTCAGGATTTATTTATTTATTTATTTATTTTTAATAAGTAGATATGCAGCCACTTGTCCCCAAAATGAATGGCAAGCTTGTTTTCTGAATATATGTGTGTATATATATAAAATTAAAGTAAGGTGGGGGGGGAAATACCACCCCCCCCCAAAAAAAAAGAAAAGAAAAAAAAAACCAAACAAACAAAAAAACCCCCAAAAAACCCACAAAAAGACAAAAATAAAAAGCATGAAGATGATAGGATGGCATGTTACAGTTCCTATATAGGAAATGAAGTTTGAATGGATTCCAGCTACAAGTACTAAGCAGCTTCTTCCTTTTCCTCTTGCTCTTTCCCTCACCTTCACTTCCCTGTTGAGTTGAGCTTAATTTTAAACTTTATTTCAGTCTGCCAAAAAGACAGCCTACATTTTCAAATGTTGTCATGTAAACAAATCTGTATTTGAAACGTACTCACAAGCTTCATGTTGTTAGAATCTTACTTCATGTTCTTAAGCAGCAAGATAAAACACCTCAAAGCCAAAGTGCTGTTAAAAATCAGTATTTGTCTGTAGTTACAATGCTGAAAATACCATAAGAAGCAACTATTTTAATTTAAAGAGTGAGACACTGCAGGTAAATGTTGATCTTGGAGAAGTTTGCTAAAAAGTAATTGAACTTGTAAATAATGTTCTCTGGGCTTCTAGTATAATATTTTATTTTGCTTTTATTATTATTATCATTTTAGACAGAATGATGACCCATGATTTTATGAAGTAGTCGTGTATTGCGTTCACTGGACCCTTATGCCTGAGGGAGGAAATAAAAATATTGTGTGTTTTATACGACGTTAAACAGAATATGGGAGAAGAAAAGAAGTTAATAATATATGTCCATTGATTGTTTTCCTTGTCATGAATTATTCACATACTAGTATGATTAGTTTTGTTAGATTTTTAGGGGTTTTTTTCAGCCTTGTGAAGAGAAGAACAAATAAACCCATGGCTAGTTATTATCTTGATGCTAGCTATTATCTTCATGCCTTAATTTATGTCAGTTTGTGTTAATTACCAGGTTTCTGAGACAAAAATAGCAAGTCAGTGTGATTAATTTCCCTGAATGACTCCAAACCCCAATGAATTTAGTGTTTACTAGACTCCTGTCTCCTCCTTACTTCTGCTAGAAAACTGTGATGCATACAATTGCGGGTTGGAGACCTCAGCATTCATGCACACATGTGCAGACGTGCACACATGCTTGTCTTGTAAGGCCATATGGTATGAATCAAAGCTTACCTCACAGTAGTAAAACTAATGCATTTTCCACCATTTTCAGTTATGTGTTCATGGCATGATATTCTGTACTTTGAACAACTGACAGTGATCGTCCTTTGCAAACGGTCGTTATTCTATGAAATTAATGTGTTATCCAGGATACTTGGCTTCAGTTTTGTCCTTGGATTGCTGTGGCTACTTCAGAAACACCAGAAGTTGTGTCTTCTGGTCTGTTCACTTGCATTGTTCAAAGGAGCTTTGGCTCGTGAATGTGTACAGATGTGTTTGTTCTTTCTTGTTCATGGCAAGAGATTTGAAAGAAACCCTAGCTAGCATATACAAGTCACTTGAATTTATTTGGTGTATGAGTTTGTGTACTTCCTTGTTCAAGATTCTTCATCTGGTGAGGCCTCTAATCAAGCATCACTGGCTTCTGGGGTTTTTTGTTGTTTGTGGGGGTTTTTTTGGTTTTGTTTGTTTTGTCATGTCTCATGTCCGGTTGTGTCGTTCCGTGTCCCCCCCCGAGTTTTCATGATGTTTGTATAGTATTATCAGGAGTTACAAATTTCCAACTTTCTCAGAAGAAGGTGGATTTTAACATTAGACTTCAAAATGTTTTACATAAAATTACATTACCTAGAATTTTTTCTCTCATTTTCATAGCTCAAGACAATTCAGCCTTTAGTCTGTGATAGTGCCTTTGATACTATTAAAAATTATTCTTCCTAAAACTACAAATATGTTTAGCATTAAAATGGAGAGCTGACCTACTTTATATCTTTTTATCTGCATTAAGCAGGGATCCAGAGGTAGTTAAGATACCCTAAAAACTGTCCAGATGTTGAATCAGATGTTTTTACCCAGAACCAGTGAATTCCATATACTTCTATTTTTTTCCACCTCGGTGCTTTGTGCTAGAGCCCATGTGATTCTGTATTGATGCTTTGTTACTAAAGGAAAAAAATAATGTCACGCTTCCAAGATGCTATTACCCCGATGTAAGGTAAGACATTGAATTAAAGCCACAATACGTTGTAACAAGAGAATGGGAATTTCATGGATATTCTTAATACAGGTAAAAGTGGCAGAGTGTTATTCTGTATGTTGCCTTAGTGAGAATCAATACTTGTAGGTGGTTCTCTTTTGGTAGTGATAGTAAGTCTTGGGTTTCTAACTACTCTTGTACTCTTAGTATGTGTGCTTGGAAACTGATATTCTGTCATTTTTCTTTACCAGAAATATCAAGTCTCAGTGAAATCATGCGTATTTAGGTAACATCATGTTTCTTCTACATTGATCTTTCTGTACAGTTTGTAAATGCTCTGGTCCATCTCTTCCAAGTATGTCTGCTGGCTGAATCTTCTACTGCACTTGTAACTTTTGACAAAAGGACTTTTGTTGACAGCAGTTGTGGTGTACAAGTTTGCCTTACTGGATCACAGGATTTCAGGGGTTGGAAGGGACCTTGGAGATCTTCAAGTCCAACCCCCCTGCCAGAGCAGGACCATATAATCTAGCACAGGTCACACAGGAACACATCCAGGCAGGTCTTGAAAACCTCCAGAGAAGCAGACTCCACAACCTCTCTGGGGAGCTCATTCCAGTGCTCTGTGACCCTTACAGTAAAGAAGTTCCTCCTCATGTTGAGGTGGAACCTCCTGTGCTCCAGCTTATATCCATTCCCCCTTGCCCTATCACAGGGCACGAGTGAGAAGTGGCTGTCCCTTTCCTCTTGACACTCAACCCTCATATATTTATAAACATTTATCAAATCCCCTCTCAGGCTTGTCTTCTCTGAAGTGGCCAGTAACTTCTTCACACAGTCATGACCACCTTGGCTTTCAGAGGAGATTAGTGTCTCCTCCTCAGCATACTCCCTTGTAGCAAGGAGCACACTCAGGCCAAACTATGGAGATGAATAGTTCATCGGGGAGTTGTGCAAAGACTTGCCATGTTTTTTCACAATTCTTGTTTCTGGAGGCTGTCCATCCTCATGGTGATTCTGGAGACATTTTATGCTTTGTCAGATTCACTTGAACTTGCCTCTGATCACTGTTTCCAACTGTGATTTATAGAAGTAGTATTACCTGGGTGTTTACTCTTGAGTTAGTTGACACTGACAACTTGGCAATGTTTCAACCCATCCTTCCTGTTGCTTGAGATACAGCTGCATTTCACCTTCTGAAATACAGTCATCCATGTATCCTGCTCATCTTCTAGATTCTTAATCCCTATTAGAAGTGACTGAGAAGGATTTGTGTCCTCAGTAGTTCCTGGAGAGAGATGCTGAATGTGTAGGTGGAATAAGGCATTTCACTGGCCTTTACTGTCAGTCAAGGATGTGCATTGATGGGGCTGTAGCTAGAACAGTGTGTTTATGTGTATGTTTTCCCTACTTGAGGGAAGTTTAGTTAGCTTGACAGCCATGGCTAGTAACTGTTATGGTGTTGGCCAGTCCTTTGTATTCTTCTGACACATTGCATCCAGATTTAGAAGGTTTGTCGTGCTGGCTTTCTGCCAACTTAGGATCCTAAACCACAGCTTCTTCAGCATGCAGTGGGGTGGCAGAACGTAGAACAGTGAGCAGGCTCACTGTGTTCTTCACACTTATCCCAACCCCGCTGCTGCTGCTTTTTCAGTAACATTACATCTGTGCAATAATGAAAATAAAAAGATGATTCTTATGAACATTTTGTGAACTTGAGGGAAATAAAAAAAAACAAAACCAAAATAATCTTATTGGCTTCCATTCAAAAGAATGGTGGCTGCTGTGCAGTTGTTTTTGCCTTGCTGTGTGAGCTTGGAACAAATGTCTCGTTGTTTTGCTCTCGATACTTGCAGGAGGCAGATGCTGGGCTTGCACTGTGTACTACTGCTGTAACTTCTTGCTTCTTTATTGCTGTTTATCTGTAAATAGCAGCATTGCCTGAGATTCTCATTTTGTAACTGGGGTTCTGTTGGGCTGTAACCTGTCAAGTCATTGAATTTTTTTCCATTTTCCATTGCCAGCAGCTAAATAGCAGAAGTTCTGCTTTGTGACCCTTCTGATGCTTGCAATAGGGAAAGGAAAATAAGGTAGAAACAGGAAAAAAAATCCTGTGAAAATGCAGGTAGTTGGAAGAGGTATACAAAATAGAAGAAGCTACATCATCTGTACTCATCTGTGTCTTACTGGCTTTGGCTGCTTGTTCTAAACTGTTAAGAGAAGAACACATCCACCTTTATTTGCCAAAGACTGACATGCTCAGGGCTGCTCCAGAGCTACTACCCTTCCATACTGGGTAGGACCTGGAGGGTAGATTACTGTTCATTAATTCCTGCTGACAGCTTGGGGTTGATAGAATGGGATACTTTTGCAGGAATTAAATTTAGTGCAAAGTTATGAAATGGTGGGGTAGTAATTTATCTTTACTTGTTAGCTTCACTGCTCACGTTGGCTTTCTCTGCTTTAAAGGTTTTTATAA
Source organism: Megaceryle torquata (assembly GCA_024611175.1). Lineage (NCBI taxonomy): Eukaryota > Metazoa > Chordata > Aves > Coraciiformes > Cerylidae > Megaceryle > Megaceryle torquata. The sequence goes on from JANIJG010003328.1 coordinate 15,033, forward strand.
TGCCCGGTTACAGGGGCTTGATGTAATGATACGTGATGTTTGTGCGATGGAGTAGCCTTTCTCCACAGGTGCAGAAAAGAGGAGCTTATGCGAAAAGGGGCATTTATTTCAAGAATTACAAACATGTACAAGCATTTCTTCTTTCTCAATTGTACAGAAGCTTCGGTCCTAGGTATTCTCTTCAAAGTTAGTCTCCAATTTCTATGTGGTGCTTGCTCTTCAGGTCTTGCAATGCTGACCTTGCGTGATCTGATTTCGCTGTGCCTGAGTTTTAGTGCTGTATGTTGGTCTTTAATTTCAAAGCACCTCTAACAAGAAATCAGTGTGTTGCGTGCTTGAGTATCACCTCAGACTGCTCTTTTTTAATAACAGTGCTCAAGGTTTTATGCTCTTGATTATCCCTTTAACTGTAGAGTGACATTTGGCTCTGTCCTTGTCCCTCCTTTGCATATCTTCTCTCTCTAAGAAATCATACCGCTCACTTCAGCCTTACCCATCACTTCTATATAGGTCATGTCCGATTCTGCATACTCTTAATTTTGATCTCTCTGTCTTGTCTCAGTCAGCTCCTGGCTACACCACAATTTATTACAAGTGACAGATTTGGAGGAGGTGGTCCTCTGCTGTGTCCTATCTCTGACTATTGTACTGATGGCAGATGCTCGTGCTGTAACATTCCTTTGCTCAGTTGTTTTAAAAAAGTTCCAGGGTGGAGGACCTAACATGCTCTGCAAATTGTAAAACCCAAAGGAGTTTAAAGTAACAGCAGCCAAACAACATTAACACTTTACTTTCCATCTTGGTTTGTATTATGAGTGAAGAATAAAGTAAATGTTTTTTTAATGAAAAAAAAATTGGGCTGTGTTGTGAACTGATGAGAATCAGATGCTAACTTTTTATTGTGTGTCTCTTTAAAGAGTTAAAACATGATAGCAAGGGTGTTAATCTAGCAAATGTCTTCTGTTCATGTTTTAAACACAGCATGAACAGACGTGGATGTTTTTAATAAAAAGACAGATATTTAATTCCAAGAAATATACAGGTCTTATGCCAGAATAAATGCAGTTTGTGATTTCTGGTTAATTTTTTATTATTTTAGAATTATTTCCTTGGGGGCCATACGTAGTCTTTGGAGCACTTCATAACTTTTACTAACAGTCTCAAGATTTTTGTGTATTACATAAACTTTAGACTTCCTTGCTAATAATCTGTGTTTATTTGACTTTCTGAAAGCTATTATAGGCATCAGCTATAGCCTACAGTTAATTTTTTTAATTACTGATGTTTTTATTTTTATTTTTTTTACTTTTAAACTGTTTTCCTCCACTTCTTTGGTCTGGTAGGTCTACCTTGTCTCTCTTTCAACCTGGAGAAGGATGATTGTAACTGCAGAACCTGGAAAGGAAGTACTTGCTAGGTGAAAGTAAAGGGAGGCTGTCTCATTTCTCCATTTTGGTGTGCAAAATGATTGCATGTTTTTTTCAGAGTGAGTAGCTTTGCCTGCGTGGTTACAGTTGCTGCTTGTAGGCAGAACAGAAGTGGGGAGTAGTTGAAATTCCTTAGTGTTATATCATGGATCATACCAAATGGCCCTTCTGCCATCTGATCTGCAAATATATTACTGAAGAAATTACAGGTGGTGTGCAAAATGTGAGCACAACTCTCTTTGTAGATCAGGAGAGGTAATGAAGTACAGCAGTGTATTTATTAACTTCTGTGTTTGACCTGAATATGTCTGGAATGCAGTTTTGAATATGAATCATGAACCCGATGAAAGTGTAGGAGTAGGGGACTGGAACAGACTGGAGTGTCATCTCTGTAGCAGGTGCCATGTGAGCTGCTCTTGAATCTGATTAACCTCATCATAAAACTGAGTTCTGCTTGATTCCACCATTAGTAATTCAGAGGATATTTCATAGCATTTCACTATTAGTAATATTGTACTATCTAGTGCAAATGTTTCAATACTTTTCATATGCAACAGCAGCTAAAACAGTGAAGTCATAGCTCTTGAGAGACCCAACAGCTTGATCCATCTGGTTGAGTTTGGTGAAAGTCACAGCTGTACAAATGCCTTGTGTTTGTTGATTGATTGGTTGGTTGGGTTGTCAGGGATTTCTTGGTTTTGGTTGGGGTTTTTTGTTTGTTTGGTCAGTTGGTTTTTGTTTGGTTGGTTGGTTTATTTTCTTTTTTTAAATTTAGTTATTTGTTTGAGGGTTTTGCTTGTTTGTTTCGGAATTCTTTAATAATTTTACAAACTGAAGACTGGGCACATGTGGTCACTGACAACAGAGATGCTGAAAACCTGTAATAGTGGAGAACCACAGTGCTCAGAAAAGAAAACAATTAATTTCTATCCAGCTGGTATTCAGGAGAACTTAGGTAACTGATCTGTAGTGGTAAACTAGTCTAAACCTGGTAGTCCCTCATAGTTAGCTCCTCCCATCTTATCCAAATTAATGTAGCTTATATGTGGTCCTGTTTCTTAGAATGTTAGTATTTTAGACCAGCTTGTGACATAGAACAACAGCAGACAAGCGTACAGGTATAAAGATTTTTATCCATATCTCAGAAAAGTTTGCTTTCCAACTTGTACATAGAACAATTGCTCTGACTTTAATTTGCTTAAATTAATGTTGAGACAAGTTGGGGGGTGGGGAGGAAGGGTGGTTAATACCTATTAAGTTGGGGTCAAGTTGGGGAAAGGAAGGCAGGCACTGAAATAGTGTGGAACCAGGATATCACAGAATCATGGAATGGTTGAGGTTGGGAGAAACCTCTGGAAGTCATCTGGTCCAACCCCTTGCTCAAGCAGGGCCACCTAGGGCCAGTGGCCAAGAATTGTGTCCAGATAGCTTTTGAGTATCTCCAAGGACAGACACTCCACAAACTCCCTGGACAGCCTGTGCCGGTGCTCAATCACCCTCACAGTGAAAGGTGTTCAGACATAATTTTCTGCGTGTCAGTTTGTGCCCATTGCCTCTGGTCCTGTCACTGGGCACCACTGAGAAGAGCCTGGATCTGTCATCTTTATTGTAAAGTAGGAAGTGAGGAAAAATTGTGCTGTATGATACTAGCATAATTATGCCACATTCAAAGCATTTTTTTTCCAAGTTGAACTTGGCTCGAGGGTGCTGCTACTGACTGATAAGACCACGAAGAGTGGAAAGACTTCTGTGTCTGAAAAATTATCAAACTTTTACTTATTGTTCCTTCAGTAGAAGATATCTATCTTGGAAATCAAGCCTTGCATATTTCCTCAAAATTATTAATTCCCTATGGGAGCCAAAAAGTTGCCAGTATGCCAGGTTATTTTGAGTGGAGTTGCATTGCTTTCATGGCATTTGTTGTTGAAACGTGAACAGCAAAAGGTACAAGGTGGACTGCCAGAAATTTTGAATGTTTAACAGTTGCCTGTGATCTAAAATTTCTCAAGGACAATGTTTTCACGCTGCATCTGTCAATTGAGAGCTCTGGCTATGCAGGATTTAATATACACGGAGTTGTGGTAGTACCCCGCTTGTATGTTTTTAGTGCCATATGTGTTGACATTTGTGTCTTATTTGATAAGCAATTTTATAACATACTCCTTATACTGTTACCTCCTTATGGTTAAGATATGATCATACTATCCTTCCAGATCTAGCGGAATCCGATGTTGCAGCAGTTAGTAAGAGATTGCAGTTCCCCAGTTGGATAACCTTGATTGTGGCAGGGGAGGTTTAGATTGGCTGTTAGGAAGAAATTCTTTACAGAGAGAGTGGTGAGGCACTGGAACAGCCTGCCCAGGGAGGTGGTTGAGACACCATCCCTGGAGGTATTTAAGAAATGAGTTGACATGGTGATTCATGACATGCTCTAGGGGCAGGCATGTAGGGGGCTTGTGTGTTGGTTTTTGGTGTTGTTTCCTTTTAGCGGTCAGGTATTTAGATGTTCTTTATTCTTGTAGGTATGGTTGGACTCGGTGATCTACAAGGTCCTTTCCAACCACAATTATTCTCTGATTCTGTGATTATTTTCGACATTTTGAGATACATTTCCAACTACAGAAGTTGTACAAAGCAGTGAAAGCTGTACAGATGTCTGTACACCTTTTGTTATGTAAAGTAGAAACAAAACCACTTTATTCCTTTTTTCACATTGTCATATCTTCTTACCACTCAGGTGAGTAGGCTAAGCAGAAAGGTGGGCAAAATTAAATATACATGCCACAGACATGCTAACTCTGTGTCTGTTCTTCAGTCCCACTATACAGCCCAGTACAGGTTATGTTCTTGAAAATAAAATGAAAGAGCAATTACATGGTACCAAAGAGCTACATTTACCCCTTGTAAGAGTCCCCCAAAAGGGAGAACTTTGTATCTTCCATAGTTGTGAAATGCTATCTTTATGGTGACTAGTAAGAAGAGATTATATATTGTGCAATGAAATGTCACCATTGTAAAGAAGCCTCTCTGGCAATTCCAATCAAAAAGGAAAAAATTACAGATATTTCAAATTTACTAAAATGTCTTTCCCTCCAAAACAATGTAGAATATATTCTGTAAGTTTTAACCATGACTTTCACTGTATAATAGTTTTTCTGTAGTTTGCATGGTATATTAAAGAAAAAAGAGAGGCCAAAAAACCCCAAAATATTATATTGTATTGTTACTATATTATATTTTATTTATGGGCAAAATCATATTATTATTTCATTCTATGAACTAGTTCATGATATAGGTAATTGTGAAGTATGTTGTATAATAGATTATTATTAGACTAACTGTGATGTAAATATGAAGAAAGCACGGCTGAAGTATTACTTACCCAAAACTTAAACTCATTTATAATTTTTTTTTTCTACTAGATTCTGCTATAAATATGAAGGATAATTCATTGTAGTCTTTAAAGTTTCTTCAATTTTCCACTGAGACTTTTACATCCTGTTATATTTTTGTTACCTTTGCTCTATGCACAGATACTGAAGGGCTTGAATCTCAAGGTTAG